>JAMYXO010005061.1:0-5000 GCA_033310375.1 Conus canariensis | reverse complement strand
GGAAGGAGCCGGTCAGGGCAGAAAAAATCCCACATGACTCTGATAGGAATCGAACCCACGACCTCCCATCCGGGAATCGGCAACGCTGACCACTTCGCCACGGCGGCTGGTGAAGCAATACACTTGCCCAAAACTTCAAAGCACTGTTCCTTTCGGCACCCATTCGCCCAGCACATACACAGTCTCAAAGCGCGAAGAACTGAGAACACGTGGCTAGTGAGACCTCCTCTATGCATGATGTGCTAGAACACGTGGCTAGAGAGACCTCCTCTGTGCATGATGTGCTAGAAGAACACGTGGCTGGAGAGACTTCCTCTGTGCATGATGTGCTAGAAGAACACGTGGCTAGTGAGACCTCTGTGCATGATGTGCTAGAAGAACACGTGGCTAGTGAGACCTCCTTTGTGCATGATGTGCTAGAAGAACACGTGGCTAGTGAGACCTCCTCTGTGCATGATGTGCTAGAAGAACACGTAGCTAAAGAGACCTCCTTTGTGCATGATGTGCTAGAAGAACACGTGGCTAGTGAGACCTCCTCTGTGCATGATGTGCTAGAAGAACGCGTGGCTAGTGAGACCTCCTCTGTGCATGATGTGCTAGAAGAACGCGTGGCTAGTGAGACCTCCTCTGTGCATGATGTGCTAGAAGAACACGTAGCTAGAGAGACCTCCTCTGTGCATGATGTGCTAGAAGAACACGTGGCTAGTGAGACCTCCTCTGTGCATGATGTGCTAGAACACGTGGCTAGAGAGACCTCCTCTGTGCATGATGTGCTAGAAGAACACGTGGCTAGTGAGACCTCCCCTGTGCATGATGTGCTAGAAGAACACGTAGCTAGAGAGACCTCCTCTGTGCATGATGTGCTAGAACACGTGGCTAGAGAGACCTCCTCTGTGCATGATGTGCTAGAAGAACACGTGGCTAGTGAGACCTCCCCTGTGCATGATGTGCTAGAAGAACACGTAGCTAGAGAGACCTCCTCTGTGCATGATGTGCTAGAACACGTGGCTAGAGAGACCTCCTCTGTGCATGATGTGCTACAACACGTGGCTAGAGAGACCTCCTCTATGCATGATGTGCTAGAAGAGAGGGTGCCACAAGGAACTTTAGTTTGACTGTTGGGCCCATGCCTGTTTTAGTATAGAAACATACACTGTAGGAATCAATCTCTCTCTGTCTGTCTGTCTGTCTGCTCTCTCTCTCTCTCCCTCTCTCAGTCTCCCTCTCCGACTCTCTCTCTCTCTCCCTCTCTCTCCGTACTTGTGTGTCTGTATCTCTTTGACTCTCTCTCTCTCTCTCTCTCTGTATTTGTGTATCTCTGTCTCTCTGACTCTCTCTCGCTCTGTATTTGTGTATCTCTGTCTCTGTCTCTGTCTCTGTCTCTCTCTCTCTCTCTCTCTCCTCTGTATTTGTGTCTCTCTGACCCTCCCTCTGTCTCTCTATTTGTGTATCTCTATCTCTCTGACTCTCTCTCTCTCTCACTCTGTATTTGTGTGTATCTCTCTCTCTCTCTCTCTCTGTATTTGTGTATCTCTGTCTCTCTCTGTGTAATTGTGTATCTCTGTCTCTCTGTCTCTGTATTTGTGTATCTCTATCTCTCTGACTCTTTCTCTCTCTGTATTTGTGTATCTCTGTCTCTCTGTCTCTGTATTTGTGCATCTATGTCTCTCTCTCTGTATTTGTGTATCTCTATCTCTCTGACTCTCTCTCTCTCTCTCTCTCTCTCTCTCTCTGTATTTGTGTATCTCTGTCTCTCTGACTCTCTCTCTCTGTATTTGTGTATATCTCTCTGAGTCTCTCCCTCTCTCTCTGTATTTGTGTATCTCTGTCTCTCTCTGTGTATTTGTGTATCTCTGTCTCTCTCTCTGTAATTGTGTATCTCTGTCTCTCTGTCTCTGTATTTGTGTATCTCTATCTCTCTGACTCTCTCTCTCTCTGTATTTGTGCATCTCTCTCTCTTTCTGTATTTGTGTATCTCTATCTCTCTGACTCTCTCTCTCTCTCTCTCTCTCTCTCTCTCTCTGTATTTGTGTATCTCTGTCTCTCTGACTCTCTCTCTCTCTCTGTATTTGTGTATATCTCTCTGATCTCTCTCTTGACCAAGATGGCGGACTGAGGAGATCGGTGAACTGTTAACCGTCTGTCAATATTATTGAATTTCACTGGCTATAATGTCACAACAGTTATAATTAGTGTACTGGAGAATGTATGATTGTTCACTTGACTCAAGGATGTAAGTACCGTCACCCATCGACCTTTAGCACATCATTGACGAAAAACACCATTGTAGAACGTTGGGCGCCTGTATCATCAGTTGAAAATCCAAAACAAATTCAAATAAAATCGAGATATTTTCAAACAGTTTATCACACACATGCTCTGCCATCACGATCACGAAATGTCGCAAAATAACTGATCGCGCATCCAACGGCTTGAATATGAAAAAGCTTGTGCAAGTTGATGATAGTCATGTAGATTTACATTGCCAAGCAAATCGCATGAATAAAGAATAAGAATTATGCTGATTTAACGAACATCAGTTCCAAGTTACAAAAATGAATCTCTCAACACATTAACAATCTATAAATAAGTCTAGCCTACAAATCCAAACATCGCCTACCTCAGGCAATCTTCCCGAAATGGTTGTGGAATTCTGGCTGATGCTGCCGCTCTGGCCCTCACCAACCCCATAGACCTTGGCCTGTCCGTAGACCCCCCTCCCCCCCACCCCCTGGGGGGGGGGGGGATTTATGAGTGAAATTTTCTGATACTTTGTTCATTTTAAAATTTTATGGCATATGTTACCCCGCTGTAACCAGGTTATTTCAGGATATACGAGCGTTACACTATAGTAACCCTACCGATGGTGATTATTCAGGGGGTGGGGTTATTTTAAGTCTCTTAAATCAAATTTCTTCTTAAGTATTTGTATCAAATTTGGTACCAAACTAAAGAATACTGAAAAGGCTATCTGCTCATGGACATTTCACAACCATACAAGGAATGCGGAACATGTTCTTTACGAACAAAATTTAAAATGCATATGAAAACACAGTACGATACAAAAAACAACTTGTCAATGGTAATGACATGTCTCTGAGTACAGATTAAAAAAAACTCTCACCCTATTCATTGCTGATGTCACAGCCATCTTGAAAGACAGCATCAGCCAAGCTGCCAAGCTGAGGTGGACTAGTTTGTGTACTCGAAGAGCACGGTTGTAGTGTTTGCCAGCAAACACTTGCTCCGTTGACCCACTCGCACAGACAGCAGACTGAATGACTATTCCAGCAAGACCAGTTCCCCTCATCAGTTTGCCAACAGCGCCAAGGAAAGAGCAGATTGTATGGAAGCTTCCTAGTCTGACAAAGATGTCTTGGAAGAGATTGTTCTGCCACACCAAGTTGTATGCTTTCCTTGCTACTGCTAAGTCAAATGTAACTAATGTTATACCTTGCCCCACTTGCTTTGCTGCTGCCTGTGACACTTTGAGGACATGCTGGACTGTGGAATTTTCTGTGATGGGGTGGTGGATGGGTGGCATGTAGTCAACAGTAGACTGCATCCTTTCTATCCCTTCTTCTCCTGTGAGAGACACCCATCCTCCCCATCCAGGCACCAGTTGATTTCCATCTTTGGCCTCAAATCTGGAGAAAACCCACCAAAAGTCAACAACTTTAGCTTTGTAGACTGCCTCTGGGTTTGAGAAATGAGTGTCGACAACATTCAAGTTGGGTTCTGCCTTTTCTTTTGCAAAGCAGGGTGGTACGTGTTTCTTGGTTCAGACTGCATGGAGCATTGGTGGTTTTGAGGAGCAGGAGATAGTTCTGTTTGAGAAGGAACTGTGTCATGCACTGTGTCTCCTGTCACCTCTCGAATAACTATGCCATGAGTGGAGTGGGTGGTGTCAGCTCCTGAAAGGGTTTCTTCGTTCAGGTCAAAGTTATCCCAGCAGAAATGAATCACTTTGTTCTGTTCCAAACTCACCGTTGAAGGCAGAAGACTAGCACACTGATGTACAGAGTTGGCCATAGCAGTCTCAAGTCCTACAATTGTTTTGTATCCAGCAACGTGTTCAAAATGATTCAAGAGACTTAGAACTTCAGAGCTACCAGTAACATGTCTGATAGACATTCCAAGTAGAAGATGTTTGGGCATTTTCCACTTTCCCCTGTCAAAGAGTATGTCCTGGCCGATGGAGGATGCTAATCTGGTGGTTTTGTTTTGCTCCACAGTACTACTTTTTTCCAGACAGCAGGTTTTGGAGAACATCTGTGAGAATAGCTGGAGGATGGACAGCATCAGACTGAAGGTACTCTGTAGATGGAGGCCATGGCATGTCAGGTGCAGCTCTAAAAGCATCCAAGATGTGTCGACGAAGGACATATGCAGACTCCTCAAGTCGCCTTTCTTCTGAAGCTGCTGACACAAACGCTGTCTCAACTGCCTGACCTCGGGCAAGTTCGTCACAATAAACAAGTTCACTGCGATGGTTTGGAGCCCCAAATTTTATTCTGAAGCCAAAATATTTCATTATCTTTTCTGTCAGTTTGTAAGTCTTGTATCCTGGGTTGTAGAAGTCAGGGGAATGTTGTTGCATGTATCCACGGTACTTCTCTCTCAGCATGGTCATTCTCTCCTCCTGTGCACCTCTGATCAAGGCATTTTCAACGTACTCACATATGTACTCAAATGCCCTCTCATGTGCCTGTAGCTGCTCAACAGATGTCTGGCCTGTGGATGTTTCAGCATGCCTGCCTTCAGATCTCACATAGTCTTTCCTGCAACCCTCATGATAGTGAGCTTCACGTGCTACCAGATCTACATCTTGATAATGAGTGAAAATGTCATCATGCGTAATTTTTGCTGCATCCTTTATAGACTTTTCTGCCGTCTTGGTGACTCATTTTACAAGTTTGTCAAAACATGCAACTCCTTTTGAAGCTTTCTTCCTGAATTTTGTGTTGCAAAAGATACATCTGTGGTTTGGAAGCAGTGGG
>JAMYXO010005060.1:0-16197 GCA_033310375.1 Conus canariensis | reverse complement strand
GTGTGGGTTTGTGTGTGTGGGGTGTGTTTTGTGTGTGGGGTGTGTGGGGCGTGTGGGCGTGGGGGTGGGTGCGTGCGTGCGGGGCGAGGGGAAGTTTTGTGTGTCTTGTCGGGGTGGGGCCCCCCGTATAATATGTGTGTGTGTGTGTGTGGGGGGGTGTGAGAGAAAAAGAGAGAGAAAAAGGGAAGGGGGAAAAGAGAGAGAGGGGATTGAAAAGAAAGGGGAGGGGGGCCCCGGAAAAGCGTGCGAAACTTTGTGAAACGGGTGAGTGCCCCTTTGAAAAGCAAACACCCCCCGTCAAATCCTAACGTTTGGGGGCTAAGTTTGGAACCTTGTTTTTTTTTAAAACGAAATTCCCCGCAAAAAGATTCTTTTTTTTGATGGTCCCTTGCCAATAGAAACCCGGGGGGGTTCCTTTACCCCAAGCTGGGAGAAACCAAAAAAAAACAAAACAAAATCGTTCCCCTTTGTATGCACACAAACTTGGTGAAGTCCCTTTTTTACCCACTTTGGGGGAAAACACGGGATTTTTTCACGAAGGTGAATCACGCCAAACAAAAACAAAAAGTGGAACCCCGGGAAAATTAACATAAACAGGGGCGACAACATCGGCGAGGGGTGCAACATTAAACCTTTCCCCAGCGGGCAGGGGGGCCATCCTTTGATGTAAGTGAACACAACACCAAATAAAAAAACACTCTTGAATGTACTTTTTAAGACAGGTGAAAATTTCCATTAACAATTGGTGAATTTTTAAGGAAAATTCCTTGGGGTAAAAACTTACAGTCTTAATTTGGGTTTTCCACTTTACCACTTTAACACAGGGTGAACTTTTTCCCTTTTAAACTTTCCAAAAAAGGTTTGGAAATTAACTTTAAATTTAGAAAAAACCCCCAAAATTAACTTTTAAAAAAGTGAACAAACCCCCACCCCAAAAGGGTGACATTGGGTTACAATTAGTTTCAAAAAGGGGGTTTGAACAAAACCTCTTTTGGGCTTGGGGAAAAACCCCCCCAACTTAGCATTCAAAAAAAGTTTAAACCCATCAATACAAATGGGCATATCACACAAAACATCAAATAGATGAAAAAAAAAAAACCCCCACTTTAAAAAGCTTTCGGGTTGGGTTTATTTATACGGGGGGTTGAACCAAAAATTCTTTGCATGAGAAAACGACCCCCATTTCCAAAATTCACCCTACATGAACAACCATATTTGACTAAACCGGTAACCTTGTAGCAAAAAACATTTTTCAGGGGAAAACTTTGGGGGGGGGGGGGGGGGGGGGGGGGTTTTTTAATTTTAAATTAGATACTGACCGACTTTTAGGCGAAAAAAAAAAAACCGGTTTTCCCTTTCCAATTTAAAGCGAAAAAAAACCAAAAAAAACCAGGGCCACAAAATTTCCAAAAAAACCCCTACAAAACCAGCGACAAAGAGAGAGAGGGGAGAAAAAAAAAGGAGGAGGGGAGGGGGGAAGAGAGAAAAAGGAAAAGAGAGAGAGGTGAAAGAGAGAAAGAAAAGAGAGGACAAAACGGGGACGGGAAAAGACAAAACAGAGCGGGACAGAAATAGTAGAGGAGACGGGGGTGGGAAAAAGCGAAAGACCCCCTCATACTTTTTCAGAACGCCTGTTGCAAAGCAGTTTTCACCACACACACACAAAAAACACACACACCCCAAAACCCCCACACCCCACACAAAACCCAAAACACACACACACACCACACACACACCACAAAAACACACCCCAAAACCACCCCCACAAAACACCCCCCACACACACAACACCCACAAAACACAAAAACACCACACACACCACACCCCGAAACACAAAAACAGGGGGCATGCACGCACGAAACAAAACCCGGGGGCCACGCGCGTGGGGCGCACGCTGGAGACACACACACACACAACACACCCACACACAAAACACCCCAAAAACACCACCCACACACAAAACAAAAAACCGGGCGCTCGGGTATACTGGAGATAAGACAGAAAGAGTGAACAGCCCAAAATTGCAGAAAAAAGGGGAAGCCCGGGGGGGAAAGGAGGGGGGGGGAGTGGGGGGGAGGGGAAGCCCAGAGAGAGAGGGGGAAGAGGGAAAAATACAGCAGGAAATAAACGACAAAAAAGGGAAGGAGAACGGGAGGGAGGGCCCTTTTTGCCCCCAAAGCCAGGAGAAATGCGTGAAAAATCCGTAACGATTTTTAAAAGAAAGGGGAAATTTGTTTTTTTCCCTCCAAAACGGGCCTTTTTTTTTGGTTTTTTTTTTTTTCTTTTTCCTCCCCCCCTTTTCCTAAAGCCACGCAAAAAAACCCCAAAAAATTGGGGAAAAGGAAACCCCCATGGGCCCCATGCTTCGTTTTGGGGCCAATCGCTTTTCCCCCAATCAATTGGACTGTTTTAAAAAACCAAACCCACCCTTAATTTCTCTCTCTCTCCCGCTCTCTCTCTCTCTCTCTCTGCCGAAAAGGGGGGGGTGGTGGTGGTGGTGTTTCCATTGTTATGAACTAGGGTTTTTTTTGCATCATATTTCATTTTTCCCCCCATATGAATTTGCTTATTGAAACTATGTCCTTTGTTTCTGTTTGGCCCCCTTTTTTTCCTTTTATAAAGGGGGGCAAAGGGTCTTGTTCATTAAACTTTCGGGTTGGGATCGTGGGTTTGTTCGTTAAAATTTTTTTTTTTTTGATTACACATGTGGGGTAAAACGGATGATTCAGCTTAAAAATGGTCCCCTGTGCGCTGGTGGGGGTGTGGTTTTTTTTTGGGTTGGGGGGTGTGGGGGGTTTTTGGTGTGTGTGTGTGGGGTGTGTGTGTGAGAGAAAAAAAGGAGAGAGAAGAGAGGAGGGGAAAAGGAGGGAGGGGAAAGACAGACAGAGAGAGGCAGATGCCCAGACTTACAGAAGAGAGAGAGAGAGAGGGAGAAGAGAGAGGGGAGAGAGGGGGGAGGAGAGAGAGAGAGAGAAGAGAGAGAATGGGCCCTCTGAAAGGCACTAAAAGAGAAAAACAAGGGGTTTTAAAAGTCTCGCATGCCCAAAGGGGAAACTCTCCATCCTTCGTCCCCCCCACCCCCAGGGGGCCCTGCCCCAAAATCCTCCCACCCCCCACCCCTTTCCGTCCTTCATGGGAAAAGGTCAGGGCTTTCTTTTAAAACCCCCCACCCCTTTCCCATCCGCCCCCCTTCTCCCCAAAAGTTACATCCTTTTTCTACTGGGTCTACCCACTCCGGTCTTTTTGTTATTCTAACGAGGGAAAATTTACCCCCACACCACACAAAACACACAAAACACAAAACAAAAAAACACACACACCCCAACACACACACACGCAGGGCACCCCACGCACGCACTCACACACACCACACTTACGCGCGCGCGGCACACACACAAAAACACAACACTAGAAAAGTCCATGAAATATCCCACAGGAAAGACAGGTTAGTGCAAAATTGTAAAGTCGGGGAAATGAAAGAAAGGGAGATGAAAATCCCAAAAGTTCATTAAGTGAGCCCCCTTGCCACCCCTAAAGGGGGCGTAAGCTTTTAATTAAGAAAAAATAAAAATTTTGTCTGTTTCGGGCATCTTTCAAAGGGAGGGGATTTCCCAATGTACAATTTACAAGGCAGTGACGATACATAATTTTTTTCCCCTTTTTTCTCTTTTACCCTCAAAAAACCACCCCACAAAACAAAACACAAACACACCCAACACACACATTTTCAGGGGTGAAAGGAGAGAGAAGGGGGAGGAACAAAAGCGGAAAACAGAGAGGAGGGGAAAGGAGAGAGAGAGAGGGGAGGAGGGGGAGAGGAGAGAAAAGAGGCGAGAAAAAAAGAGGGGAGGGAGAGAAAATATATTTAAAGAGTGGGGAAAGCGAAAAAAAAGGAGAGAGAGGAGGGGGGGAAAGGGGAGGGGGACAAAAAGAGAGAGAGAGAGAGAGAAGGAGAGGAGAGAGAGAGGAGGAGAGAGAGAGAGAGGAGGGGTTGGGGGGGGGTGGGGGGTGAAACCCCTGAAACGGGGAAGCAAACCGGGGAAACGATAAATTGGGGGAAAAAAAAAAGTGGAAAAAAGGAACCCCAAATACGAAAAATCAAACAATTTTGCACTTCTTTAAAACAGAATTACAAAAACCCAAAAAAAACCCAAAGGGAAAAATACGAACGGGGAAAAACGGGGAAAGGAGGGGGGGGAAGGGGGGGAGGGGGGGCAGAGAAGGGAGTGCTTTTTCATTGGAAAGGTCAAAGATGACGTTTCCCTCGATAAAGCTAAATTGGAGGCACAGTTTTTTTTTGCAGGTAAAAGGGGGGGGGGTTTGAGGGTGGGTGGGGGGGTTGGGGTGGAGGGGGGTTTTCAGTCCTGTGGCTGATGGCCAAGGTGGGACCCGAAGAAGAAACGTCAGCGTTTCAGGGGCATAGTGTACATTTTTCGCTTTAAAAAAACCGTGGGTGCCCCAAAGCGTGTGTAAGTGTGTTTTGTGTGTGTGTTTTGTGTTGTGTGTAAGGGTGCGCGCGGCGCGGGGGCGGCGGCGCGTGCGTGGGGTGTGTGTGTGTGTGTGTGTTTGTGGGGTTTTTGTGACGGGTGCGGGTGGGTGGTGGGGGGAGGGGTTTTTCGGGGGTCGGGGTGGCTAAAGGGGCCCCAAGTCGACCCGAAAAAAGAAAAAAGCAGGGGTTTTTCAGGCATAGGGTACAGTTCGGGGGCAAAAAATCCCGGGTTGGGGTTCCCCCCAAGTGTGTGTGTGGGGGGTGTGGGGGTGTGTGGGGTGTGTGTTTTCCGTGTGTGTGGGGGTGTGTTGTGCGGGGCCGCGGGGGCGCGGGGGTGCTTTGGGGTTGCGTTGTTTTGTGTGTGTGTGTGTGTGTCCCGTGGGGTGTGTGCGTGTGTCTTTTGAATGGCGTGGTGTGGGGGTGTCTGTGTGTGTATGTTTTGTAGAGAGAGAGGAGAGAAAAAAGGGAAAGAAAAGAGAAAAAAAACCCTTTTTTTTTCCGGCAAACAAAAAGGGACAGAAAGTTTAAATGGGGCCCCACACGCCAAAAATTGGGGATTTTTGGCAAAAAATTTAAACCATATCCCCCCAGCAAGCGCCCTGAGGCCTCCCAAAAAACTTTTCCCAAGCGGCTTTAAAAACCCTTAAACTCTTTAACTGATGAAAAAAAAAAAGAACAACTCTCCCCCAAAAATTTTTTTCCCTTTTTTTTTGGGGGGGGTTTTCCCCACCAATGACTTTAAACCAAATTTTTTTCCCCTTTTTTTAAAAGGGGGGTTTTTCCCACCCAATGACTTTTAAACATACAATCTTTCAAAAAAATTGGCGCCTTTCCCCCCTTTAATTTAAAGCCCACTTTTTCAGGCCCTTGCACTCACCTTTGACTTCCCGTTGCGCCGGGGGCGGGGCCCCCCCAAAACAGTCCCATTCCTTAAATTCAAAAATCTGCTGTTTGGGAACCCACGGGCTTGCCTTAAATTGGCCATGGGTTGAAAAAAAACAAGGGAAATAAACTTTCAGAAAAACAAAAAACATTCTCACTGCAAGGGGCGTTTTTGCCCCCGTCAATAAAAATCCCGGGGATTCCTTAAGAAAGGGCCCCCGGGCCCATTAAAGTGTGGTGTAAAAGCCTGTAAAATGGGACGTAGGTGGCACGGGTTTCCTAATGTGAATCCCGGATAAGTGGAGCTGGGGGGGAGGGGGGGGGAGGGGGTCCCAAGAGGAAAACCCCAAGGGAACAAGAAAAAAATTTTTTAAATTTCTTTCGGGGCCACCAGCCCCTAAAAAGGGGGTTTAAAAACAAATCACAAATCTCAGGACGTTGGGGGAAAAAAAAAAAAAAAAAAAAAAGAAAGGGAAAGTATGAATTTGATCTAACTTGGGGACATATGAAAATGCGGGTTTCGCTTTCCTTATTGATTTTTCTTTTAAAAACTTTCCATGAAATCCTTTTTAAATCTTCAAAGCTTTAAAAAGGAACATGCCCCGCCTAGGTTTTTCCCAAAACAGAGTCTTTTTGAAATATATTAAAAAAAAGGGGCTAAACTTTAAAAGTCAAAAAATTTTTTTCCTTTAAAATTTTGTAAAAAAAAATTTACATGGTTTAAAACTTGCTCCTGCTTCTAATACATTGCACATTTTTGCACAAAAAAATTTTTCCTTTTGGGTTCTTTAAAATGTTCCCGGAAAAATAACCATTGTTTGGAAAAACAAACCCAGCCGAAGTTTTAAACCCAAGCAACCCCTGAAGCTTTTTTTTGTCCATATTTTCCCGAAAAAACCGTTCAAAAGGGCCAAAAGTTTGTCTTGAACGGGGTTCGGAAAATCTTTGGTACATATCTTCACTTGTTACAAAACCCGTTCCCCCCCCCTCCCCCCCTTGCATATAAAACTTCCTTAAATTTCTCTGAAAAAAACACTGCTAAAAAATGTTTGTTCACAACCACCCCCTTTTTCCCAGCCACACGAAACCAAACCCCAAACGGGGAAAAAAAATTGTTCTTTACAAAAGGACACCCAACATTTTTTTACAGTTCTCGTCTAGGTTTTTAACATTAAATATGTTGGGCCGGGGGTTAATCTATACCCCTCCATTTTTGTCAGCCTTAGCCATAACAAATTTGGCATCTTTTCTTGCACTTTTTAAAGGGTCCCAAAGGGAAATAGCGGCCCAGTTTCGCTTTATAAATAAAAAAAAAAAACACTGGACAAAAAATAAAACCCCTCCTTACACCAACGGACAATAAAAAATCTTTAAATTTCTCTTCAAAAACCACCAGAAGGACACTTTAACATAGCAGTTAACTTTCAAAATTTTCCCTTTTCCATTTTCAAAAAAAATAAACAAAAGTTGGCGTTGAACTAATCAAATGCTTTTTTTTCAGACTACAAACAACAAAGTTTACCCCTTTTTAGTAGACATTTTTAAGTCTTAAGGAAAAAAAAATTTCTTTGGGGGAGTGCCACGTAAAAACCCGCTTGAAAAGGGCAACTTTTTGTTTTTTTAAAACCCCTTTAAACCAATCTCTTTTTCAATAAAAGGTGTAACATTTCTTACTAAACCAAAAAAAACCCCCTTTTGTTTATCGGGAAAAAACGGGAATCTTTTTAAAGATGGGTAAAATAATTGAAAAAAACCCACTTTCCGGGGTAATTCCTTTATAAACATATTTAAAAAACATTTGTAAGAAACTTCACGCAGTGCTGTCTCCCTTTTTTAAAATTTCCCGCAAAGATTTATTGGGCCCCAAGGGTTTTTCCCTTTTTTCCATTTTTGGGACGGCGAGATTCCTTTCCGAAATGGCCCCGTTAATTCGAATACCGTTTTATTTGCCGGCCTGTTTTTTAAACGTGCGTTGGCCCCGCCCATTTCTTTCTTCTCTTTTAAAACCGCTAAAGGACTTACCCGGGTTTTTTCTGTTATTTCTTTACAGACCCTTTTATTCTTCCAAAAAATTTGTTTAAGTTTTTCCAAAGTTTGCTGTTTTCCCAAATTGAAGCCAGCTGCCCTATTTTTTTCCCTTTATAACTCGTTTGCTTTGCCCCCTTAAACTTTTTTTTCTTTGCGGCTTAAAAATTTGCAGTCGTTTTTAATTTTTCTTTTTTTCAAACCTTTTAATTGTCTGGTAAAAAGTTTTGGAAAACACAATCCGCAAAAAACCCCCTGAGGTTTTTCTTTTCACATTAATGAACATGCATTTTTTTACCTCACTTCCCCCTTTAAAAATGCAGCCAAAAAATTGCTCCAGGCCTGGCAACATTTTTTCTAAGGACGAAATGCATTATTCAAATCTTTGAACTTCTTTTAATAAAGGTTTTCCTAAAATTGGTTCCCTTGGGGGGTCCCAAATATTTTTTAAATTTTCCTTATTTTTGATGAGTATTAAACCCCCCATTTTTTCCTTTGAAACAAAGAGCAACCCCACGGGGAAATTGGTAATCAATGAAAAAAAGGACTTAAAAAGGGGGAAACCACATCTTCACTGCACAGATCTTTGGACATTAGCATAGTCAATTGTACTTCCACCAGTATTACAGACAAACTCAATGATCATCACAGTGAAATCGACACAGTCCATTGATTATAACACAATCAAATGCTGAACACATGCCCAAGAGTTGTTTACCCGAAAGCATTAGTTTCTTATCATCCGTTTTACGTTCAAATAAATTTATCAACATCTTCACTCGTGTCCATAACGATCCCAATAGTTGTGTTTCACGTAACATCTGCAAAAAGAGCATTCTCACTACCAGCCCCTCGCATTCAAGTCCCCAATGATAAAAAGGGGGAAAAAATTTCTTCCGACAAATCATATAAATCAAGAATGCACTGCTCCAACACATCAATACCATTACCGTGTTCTGCAATGTTCCAGTATTTACTGTATAGGGGTGAATATATAGACAAACCAAAAACACGTTTTTATTGACGCAAAATAACGATTTGTCTAGTTCCAAAACCACCTGTGTTCATACTTAATACAATTCTTCGAACGAGTTTTTGACAAAACTTAGTACAAACACCATCACACCACCCGA
The DNA here is from genome assembly GCA_033310375.1 of Conus canariensis. Taxonomy (NCBI): domain Eukaryota; kingdom Metazoa; phylum Mollusca; class Gastropoda; order Neogastropoda; family Conidae; genus Conus; species Conus canariensis. The sequence continues at coordinate 7,668 of JAMYXO010005060.1, read as the reverse complement.
ATTTCTAAATTCGCTGATATTTTCACGGCTTTAAAAAACGTAACATCATATCTTGGAACGCATATAATCGTACTTGTCCGTAGCCACAAATGTCTCATTTAGTGAAAATATGTCAAATGTAAGAAGTGATTGAACCACATCTTTAAACCCAAGTTTCTGAAACCACCCGTTGCAGTTCCACGTGCATATCCTTAGTTTGTTGAGGCTTTGGCCACACCCCTATTTCATTATGTTTGTGTTTTCCCCTCCTCCCCCTCTAACCTGGCCACCCCCCCTACCCCCTCTCCCCCCCCTCTCTGCTGTTGTGCCTGCCCGCTGTTTCCCGATCTGACCCCACTGTTGCAGTATGTGTGTCTGTGCCGATTGTTCAGGCCGGCTCACTGAAGTGGCACGTGCTTTTTGCCGCGTGGTCACAGGCTCCTTGCTGCTGACGTCACGAGAGCAGTGCTGTTCCTCCGTGACGTAATTGGGGTTGGCCTCTGACACGCTCGCGCCGTCACGGTTCGGAGGCCTTACACTGGTACGATTCATATCTGGGTACTCCGACGTGTGCAGCAAATAACTTGGTTGGGAAGATGTGGTAATGCCAAAATCTTCGTCCGTGGCGGTGGGTGGGGGCCAGGGGTGGGAAGTCCGTTCGCGATCCGCTGAATCCTTCCGGCTCGGATCGTCAAGTGATGCCGCGTTCGCTTGTATGTTTGTACCCGTTTCTGGCTGGGATTACCTTCACCACTGTCTTCCTCCCCAAGATGCCAAGCAGAGATTTTCTTCAACGCTTTTACTTTCTTTTCTTCCAGGTCGAAGGTGAAGATGCCATCTCTGGTGAGAAGCTTATCAAATCTGAGCTTAGGCTTCTCCCCAGCCTCGTACAACTCTTTGGCTTTGGCTTTCAGTCCTTGGCGTTTCTGGCGCACCATGGCAGAAAAGTCTTCCCTGGACATACACTTTACTGAATTTTCCTGATGATTTCAGATTGCGGGCGTTTTCAGGATTAAAGATTTTTGTTTGTATGACAGCAGCTTAACCACGACAGCGTTGTCATTGTGAGTTCTGTGGACTCTTTCAATGTGGATGTCTTCTGTGACCCCATCCCCTCACTGACCACTGCCTTGACCTGCCGTTCACAACTCGTCCCAGCTCTCCCTGTCCTGTGTTTTTCTCTAAGCCCGAAGAAGAGCAGGTTATTTCGCCTACTGTCGTTTCAAGATAGTCACACTTTTCACACATGACCTTCATCTGTTCACGTAAACACTCGTTTTCCTCCTGAAGCCTGTCGCACCTAGATCTGAGGTCAAAACTTCCTCTTGAAGCTGCCCGTGTTTCTGGTCTATGCTGGCAAATCTGATCCGTTAATGATGTCTTCAGGTCATCCTAGCTAAGCTAATCCGTTCAGACTGCTTATCCTGCTTTTCCTCTATTCTTCTTACGCAGGCTTGCATGTCCAGCATCCTCTCATGAACTCCTGTAGGTCGGCGCTGCTTGCTGCTTGGACAGGTCAGCCATCTCGCTCCTCTTTTTCCCCCCTCACTCCAGTCGCTCGATGTCTTCTGCCTGACGGTCATCTTCAGTGGTTGGACCGGGGCCAGGATTGGACTCCACGTCCCCACAAGCCAGCAGATAGCAGGACATGAAAAATCAGCACCACGGCAGTCAGGACACCGAAACGTGCACGACAGTAAACTGGGCTCACTGAACGCTGGAACACTGCAGTTTTAGAAGAGTACATTGCACAGTCCATCATCAGGCACACAAAGTGTCTTTCCATTGTACCACATCCTTTCAAGAGAAACAGCACGCCTATGGGTCTAACGACCGAGGATTTACGGCGTAAAATGGCACTTTGAACACAAACAAACCTGCCCGTCACTTGCCGATATTGTTGCTCACTCACTGGCATGATGGTGGAACACAGTAATGTCACTTATGTTGGTAGAAAAGTGCCTAAATTGATTTTTTTCGCGAGACTGAAACCAAAACACGTCGCCATGATAGCTTGCGTTGACCTTGACCCCCCCCCCCCCCCCCCCCCACAGAGAGAGAGAGAGAGAGAGAGAGAGAGAGAGAGAGAGAGAGAGAGAGAGAGAGAGACAAGACAAGTCAAGACAAAATTCTTTATTTACGAGATAATAGATACGCACCGATATGCTTTTTTTTTAACATCCAGTCCTCGCCCTGAGTAGGATCAACAATGCAAAATATGATGAGGCAATAAACGAAGCATGCAAAAAGTGGCTAGAACAAAAATTAGGTATGGAATAAAAAAAAAAAAGAAATAAAAGAAAAAGTAAATGAGAGAGAGGGCGGGGTGGGAAAGAGAGAGACGCAGGAGCGAAAGGAGTGCAGAGAGAGAGAGAGAGAGAGAGAGAGAGAGAGAGAGAGAGAGAGAGAGAGAGAGAGAGAAATGAAATGAAATGAAATTTATTCAGATAGGCCACAGCCCCTTCTGAAGGGGGATTACATTCAAAACTCAGCATGATAAGTGCGACAACAACATCAACACAAAGTTTTACTAGAATGTATGGGGAAAAAAAACAGCAATAAAATGATACTCAAATGGATGAATTACAATCTACTACGCATGTGCATGAAGTCTACTCTACTGACACATACATTAATACCATACTAGGCTATCCATATGCATGTAATATTGGCGTGTCAATACATTTGTTAGCTAACCATAACAGCTCGCCTCTTAAAGGCTTTATATAAATACATGCATAAATTCCTCACAATAATTTTATTTTCATTCGTCATTAATAGAGTCACACAGAACTGACATGGATTTGTATAATATTTACATGGAATATATTCCTGCCGTAGGTCACTGAAAGCAGAGCAGACGAACAGAAAGTGTATTTCATTATCATTTGCCTTTCCACATAGCGGGCATGTCAGATTGCTGTCAGAAACTACATTATACCGTTGACGATGCATTGCTATATCTGAGACACCAAATCTGAACTTCGTCATATAATTTTTTATATGTCTGTCAATATCAAGTGAAAGATATGTTTCGCAATTATTAAATGATTTAAAACGATCTGTACCATGTAAATCTATCACTTTCCAGAACATGTTCATGCCAGTTTTGCCATCTGTTATCAATAAGTCTTTGACGAAACAATTGCAAAAAATATTTCACATTTTCCACACCCTGGTTTAGCCATACAAATCCAAAACCATTTAGAAATAGGGTCTTACGAACATTTGACGCCCATGTGGTTTTGCCTCGTGAATCCAACCAGAGTAACATGTTATAAGCTTTTAAAGGTAATCTGTTATCATTCATCCGTGATAACTTTAGCCAGTATCTGATACACTGTACACTTGAATTTATGTAAATAGGGTGACGTCCAGTATCTCCATACACAAGATCATTAGGTGTTTTAATGTGGACTCCTAAAAATTTCTTTAGGGCATACAAATGAACCTTTTCAACATGAACGACGGCAGTATCCAGTCCCCACAGTTCAGCACCATACAGAGCAATTGGCTGCACCCGAGTATCAAATATTTTTAACAATACTTTCAGCGAATTATTATTAAGTACAAACAATCGTTGCAGAATTGATAACAAAGCATTTCTCGCTCTGCTTGCGAGATCTGTGCATGCAGCCACAAAACTAAGTCGGGTGGAAAAATGAATACCAAGATATTTATAACAGTTAACGACAGCCATTTGCTCACCATTAAAAAACCATCTCTCTCGTGCTGCAAGGTGCCCTCCTTTTCTAAATACCACGACATTGCTCTTTTTCATATTTACTTTAAGTTGGAGTCTAGAAGCTGCATTACATAAATTGTTCATCTGGGTCTGAAGGCCAACTGGTGTTTCTGACAACAAAGCTATATCATCTGCCAGTAACAAAATAAACAATTCAACTGTATCTGGAGACAGTGTTGCACCATGTCTTCCCTTCTCTATGATTTCTTGTGCTAATTCGTTGATAAACAAAGAAAATAAAACAGGGCTACATGCATCTCCTTGCTTTACACCTTTTGTACAAACTATGTAATCTGTAAATTCACCACCACACCTGACCCTTGCTTTTACACAATTGTACATGCTCTTGATACATCGGTACATTTTACCCTTTATTCCATTCTTTTGAAGCACTGGCCAAAGTAATTTTCTAGATATGGAATCAAATGCCTTTTCGAAGTCAATGAAGGCCACATATAATTTGCGATTCCATGAAAACTGTTTTTGTACAATAGCCAAAAGGTAAACATCTGATCGATAGTTGAATAACCTTTCTTAAACCCCGCTTGCCACTCACCCGTGCTATTATTAAATTCCACCCACTTTTGCAGTCTACAGTTAATTATAGAGCTAAATAATTTACTACTTATATCACTAAGTGATATGCCCCTGTAATTACTTGGATCATTGACTTCACCTTTCTTAAATAATGGCAATATAATCGATTCAGTCCAGTTATCAGGGAATATCCCTTTGTCAAAAAGTACATTGAAAAATCTGACGAAGAAATCAATTACGATATTTCCGGCATTTTTGAATAATTCTCCAACAATGCCATCAGGGCCTGCAGCTTTTTTGTTCTTGAGTTTTTTCATTGCAGAGATCACTTCTGTTCTAGTAATTATACTGTCAAGGAACCCTGCATCGCTATCAGAATCGAGAAAAGGTATCTCATCTTCTATTTCTTCTGCGTCTTCTTCAGCATCTTTTTCGAGAAGATCTCTGAAATGCCTATCCCAATCGCTGACAGAGATATTGTTATGCGTACTACTTTTCTTAACTGATATTCTGCGCATGTGTTTCCAAAACTCTTGCTGATCTTCAACTGAGGTAACTAAATTGCATAACAAAGAAGAATTATACTCGTTCTCCTTCCTCTTTAAAAGATTCTTATACTCCCTTCGAGCTTTACAATAAACGTCTCTGTCTTTATCGTCCAATGTATTTCTAGATATTCTTAGAAGTTGTTTCACGTCTCTCTTGGTTTTATAACATTCATGATCAAACCAATCATCATTCTTCAGAGTGTCATTTATTCTTATTTGTTTCCTCATGCACTCCGCTTGATCTTTTATACAAGCATTAAATATATTCAAAGCGGCATTAATGTCATCATCGATCAGAGTAACTGCATTCTCCAGCATTGACAAAGCATGTTGACTATTCATTAGATCACAGAAAGTATCAGCATATTCATCTTGCCATTTATACCTTTCTATAACTTGTATGTTTTTCTTGATACCTTTTCCATTTCTTACTTCAAAAAGTGAGTTCATATGGAATACTAGAGGCAGATGGTCAGACTCAATTCGTTCATTCACACAAAGACTGCACGATATATTAATAGCATTAAACATGTCATAGGAAGTTATAAAATAATCATTCACACTGTTCCCTGACTCTGAAATGTATGTGAAACGACCTTGACGGTCGCCGTCGCACACACCATTTAAAACGCACAGATCCAAAACAGTACACATGTTTAACAAGAGCTTACCATACCTGTTTAATATCTTGTCTTCTGAACATCTGTTTATAAGGGTTTCGTTATGCAAACTAAAAGGACAATTTTGGGTTGAAAATTCCTGACAAATGTTAGAAATTCTGCTATTTAAGTTCGAGAGAGAGAGAGAGAGAAGAGAGAGAGAGAGAGAGAGAGAGAGAGAGAGAGAGAGAGAGAGTTTAAATGCCCATCCTACGGCCGAAAAGGTTGAGGAAAGGGGATTTTGAGGACGAGGCCGAATGGCGAGGTAACCAAGACACGTAGGAGGGAAGGATTAAGAAATCACACTGAGATCTGACCTTTAGAGGGGAGAGGGGGGGAAACTGGAGTGGGAGGGATGGTGGTGCTGTGGATGGTGATGATGATGATGATGATGATGATGGACTCTTCCAGAGTCACGTCAGGCGTTAACCCTTTCACTCCTCACCGAGACGTTTGTTTCGGGCATGTAACTGTATCCACGTGGTTGGCTGTTCGTCATATCCTCCCTGTAAGTTTACTTTTAGTAAAGAGGGATTTTAGCTTCTTTGCCTTTAGTCAGAAACCCCCCTCTCTCTCTGAATGTGTGTGTGTGTGTGTGTGTGTGTGTGGTGTGTGTGTGTGTGTGTGTGTGTGTGTGTGTGTGTGTGGTGTGCGTGCGCGCGCGCGCGTTCTCTTCCTTTCTGGTATTCAGAATTAACCATTCAATTTTCTCTCCTACAGTCTCCTTTACTTCTTCTACGTTAGTTATCGTCCTTGTTCTAGCTCTTCTTCTTCGGTCTCTTTCTCACCCCACCCCCCCTCTCTCTCTCTCCTTTAACAGAATTCTGCTTCTTTCTATTTCCCTCCTTCCCTCCTCCCCCTACCTCCTCCCCTCCTCTCCTTTCACTCTTCTCTCTCTTATTCTACTTCCTTTTTTTTTCTTTACTCTCTGTTCTTTTTTTTTTTGTCCATCCATCCACACTCCACGCGGCCCTCTCTCACGACTCAGCAGATGTGGTGTAGTGTATTATGACTAGTCCTGACAGTGTGGCATCTTCATGAACAAACGTTCTCTCTCCCCCCCCCCCCTTCCCCCGTCTCTTCTCTTCATCTTCTCTCTTCATTAAAGTTCTTCTTAATTTCGCCTCTGCCCTTCCTTTTCTTCATCTACTTCACCCCCCCCCCTCCCCCATTTGTTCTTTCACTTTCTCTTCTTCTCTCTCCCATCTCTGTCCTTTCTCTTCAAAACAAACCAGTCCAGCACAGCTCCCGTACCCGTCTTACATACACACCAACATATGTTCCCCATTCCCCCTTCTCTCTTTTTCTTTATTGTTGTTGTTGAAGAACATTCTTCTTTTCTTCTTCTTCTTCTTCTTCTTCTTCTCTCTCTCTCTCTCTCTCTCTCTCTCTCTCTCTCTCTCTCTCTCTCTCTCTCTAGCCAAAGCATATTATTAAATCTCTCTCTGTCTGTCCGTCTGTCTCTGTCTGTCTGCCTCTCTCAGTTTCAGAAGCAATCTGGTCCTCGAGTTCTTTCCCCTATCATTCCAGTCCTCAGTACACACCAGAAAGAACGGGCAACGGCGAGTGCAAGAACGTGCGAGTCTGCACGTCCATACCAGTTCCACGATGTTCTCCAAATCGTCCCCAGCACCATCATTCCGTTCCCCAGTGCACACAGGCCGGAGAACGGCCAACGGGGTGTTTCCAAGTGCAGGAACTCGCTGTGCGCACGCACGTCCACGTCCATCCCACCTCCGCAAACCTGAGAAACGCGTGTTTGTAATTGCACAGGTGCAGGAACTGATGTTTGCATGCAAATAACACTACAACTGCACACCCCCCCCCTCTCTCTCTCTCTCTCTCCCTCCTTATCTTTCTTCCCCCCCCCCCCCCCCCCCCGTCTTTATTATTACCAACCCGCCACCCTTCCTCTCCCATCCCTCCTCACCAATTTCGTTTTTCTCTGCGTTCGTGTTTCGTCCTATAAACCCACAGAAACATACACACAGAGTTTGTTTTGATCCGTGGATTCCAAATGCTACAAAGCACACTACATTATTTCCCTTTTTTTTGTTCTGTCCTTTTTTTTTCGCTTTCTTCATTTCTAAGTTTTTAAGCGGGGAGAAGGCGACGGGGGAAGGGGGGGGGGGGGGGGAGAAGGGGACGGTGGAAGGGAAGGGGGGGGGGGGCAGAAAGAAGGGGACGGGGGTTCTCAGGA
>JAMYXO010005059.1:15000-16197 GCA_033310375.1 Conus canariensis | reverse complement strand
CCAAAGAAATCTGAACCGTAGAAAAGAACGTTTTGAAAGATAATATCCAATTTTATCAAATAAGTATCCAAACGTAGGAATAAAACTCATATTGACTCGTTATTTTCTCTGTCAGGCTTTCTGTAGATTAAGGGATACAAAGATCAGGAGGTACCAGGTGCGCACTAGGGAACAGTTCAGAAGAGAATCAAAGACTTCCTCAACAGCTCTGCAGCTCAACCCCAAGGATCTGAAAACATGCGTCCATGTTTCAGATCCCTGAAATCATCAGACCTGCTACATAACTGGAGTCAGCCTTTCATGCCTTTCAGGAAAACATTCCCCCTGGTGCCCCCTCTTTCGTATCCTTGTTCCACAGAAAACAGATACAGGAAATCAGGGCAACCATGCTGGTCACAGAAAAGACAGGCACTTGACGCTAGAAAGGGCGGTTTTAAACCCCGTTAAGAAAGGTACATTAGCCTGTACACAAAGAGAACTCTAATCCCAGGAAACAGCATACCAAGATGTATGAATCAAGAAGACACAAAACTCTGACAAAGGTGACACAAGGTCGTTTGAGTGAAGAAGATGATAAATCTGGAAAAAAAACACTACATCCTGAGTACGAAGTACACACTAAATACGTCAAAAATGAGACGCTAAATACCTGCAAGAAAACGCCCAACCTTCCCCCCACTCCACTCTTCTCCCAAAGACGCAAGAACTAAACTCCAAATAGGAAACCTTTTAACCTATGACAGACCACTGAACTATAAATTAGGAACACAAAAACTAAAAACTTAAAGAAGTGCAGAAACGGAAGAAGTAGAAAGAGACGAAAAGTAGAGGAACACCACCACAACTTTCCTTGTTACCAGCAGCCTTCCCCAAGTTGGTTTGTGCTGGTGTCCGACTTTTACGGCTGTTGATGTCAGAGTTCCTCACCTGTTGACATAAACATCAATTTTTTTGTTTCTAACGTCTGACTTCCTGTGAAAATTGTGGTCCATTTAAGTCAGCAAGTAGTCTAGGATTCCTTAATGAAGTTTTTCTTCTTTTTTTTTTTTTGGGGGGGGGGTGAGGGGGGGGGGCTCTCTTCATCATAAATACTTTAGTCAACATGTTTTTTATGTGAAAAATATAAAGCTTTTCAACGATCTTCAACTCGAAAACAATATTTGTAGTATTGCATGCTTCCACTTTCCCTTTACATAC
>JAMYXO010005059.1:0-10000 GCA_033310375.1 Conus canariensis | reverse complement strand
TCGCCAAGGTCTGTTTGTCTCGCGTTGTTTGTTGCTGCTTTCAAGATGAGTTCCATTGCCAGCACGAACAGTATTGGGGAAATTGCACAGCCCATTGCAATACCCACTTCCAAGTTGATCCAGTCTGTTGTGTACTCCTTGGTAGAGAACCGCATTGAGAAGCCATTGAAGTACTTCTTGAGCATGTCGCGGATGTTCTTTGGCACATGGTACATCTCAAGAGCCAACTGTATCATATCATGGGGCACAGATCCATATGCGTTTGCCAGATCAAGCCACACTACGTCCAGGTCTCTCTTTTCTGTTTTTGCTTTTTGGATTGCGTCCCAGATCAGGTCCTTGGTGAGGATGCTATTTGTACCGGAAGATGCAGCACAATGGTGTGTGCTGGTAGACATAGTATACGGTACAGAATCCCATACCTCCATCACCTGCAAAACGACAAAGCCTTAGATCAGGTTCTAACAAAGACCTTATAATGTCAGAACACACAAAAAATAGGCTATGAAAGAAGACACTAGACCCTATGAAAGAGGGATAAACAAGTGAATACGCCATGGTCTAGAAGAGATACTCTAATCCTACGAAAACGAAGACTTTAAGACTTTGAAAGATTGCACTAAACGGTTTGATGAAAGCGGGATATTACGCCCCATCAAGGAAGAGGATACAAAACATAATGCTGGAAACCTGTAAATCGTCCCGATGGAAGGCACAATACCACCTATTAAAGGAGAACAACTGATCACATGAAAGAGCAACATACACCTACAGAAAAACACACTAAACCATAAGAAAGTGGAAATCGTAAACTAAACGAGAGGACATCAATCCCGTTCAAATGAAGACACTTGAGTTTAAAAAGAGAATACCTGTCATTAAGTTCAAAGACACTAAACCTCGCTAAAGACGACAGTAAAACGAATAATAGGAAGGCACTAAACCCTGTGGAATAAAGACACTGAAACGCGTTAGACAAGCACCCTCAACCCTCAGAGGATAATTAGACGAATAAGAGAGGGCATTAGATCCGATGTCAGAAAGACACTCAACATTTAGAAAAGAGAACACTGAAACAAATCAGAGAGGGAAAGGCAAAAATTAACGCAACAGAAAAACGATACTAAATCACTAAAAAAAAAAAAAAGCTTAACGTAAACTATCTGACATAAGGGATTTGAAGCCTGTGAAACAAAGATACACTTTCTGAAAGAGTGTCATTAATCGCTTAAAATGACGCTTTATCCTTAGAAGGTGCACAAAACCAGAGGATTCTAAACCGTGTAAAAAAGTGTTTGAAAGATATCTAATTTCATGATAAGTATATCAAAATGTAAAGAAAAACTCAAGTCGACTCGTTATTTCTATGTCAGACTTTCTGTGGATTAAGTGATACGAAGATCAGCAGGTACCAGGTGCGCACAAGAGAATATTTCAGGAACAGGATCAAAGACTTCCTCAGCGGCTCAGCCCCAAAGATCTAAAAACATGCGTCCATGTTCCAGATCCCTGAATCAGACCCGCCACACAGCTGGAGTCAGCCTTTCCAGAAAACATTCCCTCCGATACCCCCTGTTTTGTATCCTTGTTCCACAGGAAACTGACATACACCAGGGCAACCTTATTGGTCACAGGAAAGACAGGCATTAGAAAAGGCTTTAAACCCCGAGAAAGAAAGGCAAACCTGTAAATAATGAGAAGTCCAATCTTGGGAAAATCACTAACATCTGTGAATCAAGAAGACACAAAACTCTGACAAAGACGACATGATGTCCTTTAAGTGAAGATGATATTAAGCCTGGAAAAAACACTACACCACGCGTAGGAAGACGACACTAAACCCGTCCAAAAGGAGACGTTAAACTGGGTGTGATTATCATTGTGATTGGACTGACCGATTTTGTCAGGGCGAGTCAGAGTGTACGTGTACGTGTGTGTGTGTGTGTGTGTGTGTGTGTGTTCGTGTGTGTGTGTGTGTGTGTGTGTGTGTGTGTGTGTGTGTGTGTGTGTGTAGCATTCTTATCTACACTGCTGCTTGCCGTTGTCAGAGCATCCTGAAGTGGGCTGGTCCAGTAGGGCTTGTATTCCTGCCTGCATCCCACTGGGAATGGTTTCCTTGGAAGCTTGTAACACCGCCGCGTTGAACACGTTGACAGTATTACAAATATCCTGTCCCTGGACTTGTATGTCCTTGGTGAGGATGCAGCACAATGGTCTGCTGGTGGGCTTAGTACCAAACCCATACCTCGTGACCTGCCAAACACCAAAGCCTTTGATTAGGTTCTAACAAAGACTTAATAAGGTCACAACATACAAAAACACACTAGAGGTTATGAAAGACACTTGACCCCATGAAAGAGGAAGAAACCGGTGAATAAAGTCCAAGTCCCAGAAGACAGTCTTTAAAGATCATCATAAATGGTCTGATGAAAGGGGGATATTGCTCCTTATCAAAGATGAGGATACTTAACCTAAAGCCAGAAACGTACTGCAAGTCCTACGGATAAATGACACATTAGCGCCTATTAAAAGAGGGCAATTGATCACACGGAAGGACATCATTAACCTTACAAAAGGACACTAAACCATAAAAAGTGGAAACCGTAAACTTAACGAGATGACATCAATCCCGTTCAAGAGATGACACTTGAGTTCAGAAAGAGGAAACCTGAACAAGGTCAAAGACACCAAACGCTGCCAAGAGAGCACACTAACACAAATAATGGGAAGACACTACAAAGAGGGCACTAAACGAGCAAGACGAGAAAGTCAACACTCTGAAAGAGGACATTTAGACGAATAAGAGGACATCACATCCGATGTCGGGAAGACACTAAACCTATGAACAGAGCACATCAAAAGGAACAAGAGGGGGAACGGTAGACCTTCAACACAGAAGGAAAATCAATTTAACATCTCATAAAAGGCGGACGCTAAACTATATATATATATATATATATATATAATATATATATATGATGCGAGGGATACCGACGTGTGTGAAACGAGGACCCTAAACCTTCTGAAAGAATGTCACTGAACCCTTAAAAAGACACTTCACAATCCAGGCACACAAAACTAATGGATTCTAAACCGTGTAAAAGAACATTTGAAACAATTCAATTTCATGAAATAACGAGTATTGAGAAGTTTACTTAAACTGATTCGTTAGTTCTTATATCAGACTTTATGTGGTTTAAGAGATACTCAGATCAGGAGGTACCAGGTGCGCACAAGGGAATAAATCAGGTACAGGGTCAAAGACTTCCTCAGCAGCTCAGCCCCAAAGGATCTGAAAACATGCGTCCATGTTCCAGATTTCTCAATCATCAGACCCGTTACATAGCTGGAGTCAGCCTTTCATGCCTTTCCGGAAAACATTCCCTCTGGTGCCCCCCGTTTTGTATTCTTGTTTCACAGAAAACCGATACAGGAAATCAGGGCAACCATGTTGGCCATATCAAACAGATTCTAAATGCTGTGTTGCCTCTGAGCCTCACCCCTCCCCACAAAAATGCCACATAAATCTGTAGATAGAGACACTAAATCCGGAGAAAGAATACTCCAAAACCTGAATATCAAGGACACGAAACCCTGACAAAGACTACGCTAAGCCCTTTGAACGAAGGAGACACTAAATCCAGGGAAAGATTACACTAAAACCTGTGAATAAACAGCGCACTAATCCCTTACAGAGATAACATTAAATCCTGTGAAAAAAAAGACATTAAATCCTGTGAAAAAAGAACACACTAAATCCTTCAAAGAAAAGACACACCATCTGAAAGAAGACACCAAACCCCTCCTAAAACCACATTCTAACGAGGGGCAATCTAAGCCATTAAATTAGGAGACTAGGAACAAAACACTGAAAGAACTGCAGAAGGAACAAGAAAAAGTAAACACAAACTCCCCTTGCATTTGCCGAGGTCATTTGTCCTGGTCACCATTCCCATGGCCGTTGATGTAGGAGTCGCTTGTCCCTGTCGATGTAAACACCAGCATTTTCTTTTTTTAACACACGACTTTGTCTAAAATCCCGATCCACTCAATTCACCAAAAACGGTCAAATTGGCAGGTCTCGGAGTTCTCTGTCGGTATTGTGGTGAACACTACGCATGCCTTGAATAGTATAAACAGCTTTCAACAATCTTTCAAGCCAAACCAATGTAGTGCGTGTAGTATAACATTCCTTCCACATTCACTTTTCGTAGATGTAGCTTAAAGAAAAGTGTTGCTGTGAACGAACTGGACGCCCGATTTTCTTTTTGGTGCAGCAACAATTAGCAAACGCATTTTATCCCAGTGACCTCTTTAAAATAATGATGAAAGCATATTTCCCAGTCTCTTAAATGTGTATACGGTACACGAGAGTGCACGTGTGCGCACAAGCATGCTCGCGAGCGCGCGCTCGAGTGCGAGTATGTATGTGTGCGCGCGCGCGTGGGAAAGTGCTCTTTTGGAAAGTGTCTTCAGTTGAACAATTTTCACTTAATATGATTAATGTTCACGCAGCTGTATGCGTGATATAATAAATAAAAAAGGTCGCAAATGATAAAGCTAAGTGTGTGTGTGTGTGTGTGTGTGTGTGTGTGTGTGTGTGTGTGTGTGTGTGTGTGTGTGCGTGCGCTGGTCAGACAGCAAAGTCGTATCCCACGAGATCCTGGTCTTAAATCCATTCATCTTAGTCATTAATTCATCGGTTGTAAATCCTGCGCAGTGTAATCACTTAACTTTGCAAATTTAGAGTAGCGTTCATGGACCAGTCCGCATGCAGTGACACCGCTTTGATGAAACGAACTGAATCGGACATCAGATGCCCTGTTATATTTTACATATCTTTATTTTTTCCTGAAGATTCGTAAGCAAGCGACGACAAAACCACTGGAAAATATACGCCTTGCATGCACGCGCACAGCACCCCCCCCCCCCCCCCCCCACTACACGTGCGCACGCGCACTCTGTTTTCATTTTCTGTCCATAAGTATAGTAAATATTGGGGTGTGGCCAACAGCGGGACATTTTCCTTGACAATGGAAAATCAGTCACAAGTGTGCATAAAAACTGTAAAGTGCGTGCGCGTATGTGTGTGCGCGTGCGCGTGTGTGTAGCTGTGTCTTCACGAGCGCATTCATGTTTCCCTGTACGTTTGACGAATGGTGCATGTGTAGTTTGCATAAGTGTTTGCAGCTGTGTTAAACAGAGACAGTGACAAAGATACAGATATTTTCTGCACTGTTGCTCAAATGACGTTTCTCTAACATTTGCTTCATTGTCTACTTTTTTCCATTTGACCCAATGTACAGTATTTCTTCCAGAACACGCTATTAGAGTTCACTAGCTTAAAAGGGTTTGGTACCTTGCCCAGTCCGGGGTCATGTCGTGCTGGACGGACAGTGCTGCAATGGTCCTATAGTCTGGAACTGGTTCCTGAAGATCAGCCAGCCTCCATGACCTGCCACATAGCATGCGGGAGATTGAATTCTGGCGAAGAAGTAGTCGCTGACAAAGGCGACAAATGCTGAGAACGAAGTTCGTACTAAAACCAATCCCCATGAAAGGGCACTAAGCCCTATAAACGAGACCACAGCAGGGTATAACGAACAATGATCCCTTTCATGAAGAAGAGAATGAATCCTGTGAGAAAACGAGGGCATTAAGCTGTACACTGGACACTATGAAAGAAATAACCCTGTGGAAGAGGACACTATCCCCCATGTAAGGACACTAAACCCTATGAAAGGACACTAACCCCATGAAAGGAGGACACTAACCCTATGAAAGGAGGACACTAATCCTATGAATGGAGGGTGCTAAACCCTATAAAAGGACACTAAATCTTATGAAAGGACACTGAACGCTATGAAAGGACACCAAACCCTATGAAAGGACACTAAATCCTAAGAAAGAGGACACTAACCCGATGAATGGAGGGCGCTGGACCCTATGAAAGGACACTAAAACATATGCAGAGATCACTAAATCCTATGAAAGAGGACACTAAACCCTGTGAAAGGAAGGCACTAAAACCCATTAAAGGACACAACCTCCAATGAAAGCGGACACTAAATCCTATTAAACGAGGTCACTAAACCTTACGATATGAAGGCACTAATTGTTATTAAAAAAGAGGGAAGTAAATCATTTGAAAGAGGAAACTAAACCATATGAAAGGTCACTAAACCCTGTTAAAGGAGGACAACAAAGGCTATGAAAGGACACTACATCCTATTGAAACAGGACACTATCAATGAAAGGTCACTAATCCCTTTCAAAGGACAATAAAACCCATGAAAGGACACATCATCCTATGAAAGAAGGCAATAAACCGTGTGAAAGGACAAGACTGAAAGCAGAAGAGAAAATCTAGAAAAGGCGGACCTAGATCCTATGAAAAAAAAATTGATACAAAACTCTTTGAAAAGAGGACTCCAAACGCTGCAAAAGAGAACGCCAGACCTTGTGAAACGAGTAAATGAATAAACCCTGTGGAAAGGGGTATACTAAAATCTATGGAAAGAGGATACTTATCTCTGTAAAGAAGGGTATCAACTCCAATGGAAGACATTTCATACTGATTCCGATTACCGTGTCAGGCTTTCAGTGGATTGGAAGACACTCGGATCAGGAGGTACCAGGTGCGCACAAGTGAACGTTTCAGGAAGAGGATTCAAAGACACCCTTCAGCAATTCTGTAGCTTGGCCCCTGAAGGATTTGATAACATGCGTCCATGTTCCAGATCCCCGAATCACGAGGTTTGCTACATAACTGGAGGCAACCTTCCATGCCTTTCAGGAAGCATTCCCTCTGGTACCTCCTGTGCTGTATCCTCATTCCACAGAACGCTGACAACATACCGGAGCAGCCATGCTGACTAAGGCAAAGGACAATATATTTTGGAAAAGTAGAAGGGAAGTCCTTGGAAAGGAGGAGACAAAAATCTGGGAATGAAGATATTTAGGCCTGGAAATGAAAAAAAAAGAGAATAAAAGATACTCCAAAACCTAGAATAAAAGGCACTATATCCTGTGTATGAAGAAAACACCTGAGAAAAAAAAAGTTCTCTGAAAGAAGACACGTTACTTTACAAAAAGTGCATGAAGACTCTTGACCTGTGACACATAACTATGACAAAAGTGCATAACGACTCTTAACCTGTGGCAGATCACATAACTATGACAAAAGAGCATGAAGACCCTTAACCTGTGACACATCACATAACTACAAAAGAGCATGAAGACTCTTAACCTGTGACATCAGATAACTATGACAAGAGCATGAAGACTTAACCTGTGACACATCACATAACTATGGCAAAAGAGCATGAAGACTTACACCTGTGACACATCACATGACAAAAGTGCATGAAGACCTTGACCTTGACACATATAACTATGACAAAAGTGCATGAAGACTTGACCTGTGACAGATCACATAACTATGACAAAAGAGCATGAAGACTTAACCTGTGACACATCACATAACTGACAAAAGTGCATGAAGACTCTACCTATGAACATCACATAACTATGACAAAAGAGCATGAAGACAACCTGTGACACATCACATAACTATGACAAAAGAGCATGAAGACTCAACCTGTGACACATCACATAACTAGACAAAAGAGCATGAAGACAACCTGTGACACATCACATAACTAGGACAAAAGAGCATGAAGACAACCTGTGACATCACATAACTAGACAAAAGAGCATGAAGACTCAACCTGTGACACATCACATAATTATGACAAAAGAGCATGAAGACAACCTTGACAATCACATAACTATGACAAAAGAGCATGAAGACAACCTGTGACACATCACATAACTATGACAAAAGAGCATGAAGACAACCTGTGACAATCACATAACTATGACAAAAGAGCATGAAGACAACCTGTGACACATCGCATAACTATGACAAAAGAGCATGAAGACTTAACCTGTGACAGATCACATAACTATGACAAAAGTGCATGAAGACTTAACCTGTGACTGATCACACAACTATGACAAAAGTGCATGAAGACTTAACCTGTGACAATCACACAACTATGACAAAAGAGCATGAAGACTTAACCTGTGACTGATCACATAACTATGACAAAGTACATAACGACTCTTAACCTGTGACAGATCACATAACTATGACAAAAGAGCATGACGACTTAACCTGTGACACATCACATAACTATGACAAAGAGCATGAAGACCCTTGAACCTGTGACACATGCATAACTATGACAAAAGAGCATGAAGACCTTAACCTGTGACACATCACATAACTATGACAAAAGAGCATGAAGACTCAACCTGTGACACATCACATAACTATGACAAAAGAGCATGAAGACTTAACCTGTGACACATCACATAACTATGACAAAAGAGCATGAAGACTTAACCTGTGACACATCAACATGACAAAAGTGCATGAAGACTCTTAACCTGTGACAGTACACATAACTATGACAAAAGAGCATGAAGACTTGACCTGTGACACATCACATAACTATGACAAAAGAGCATGAAGACTTACCTGTGACACATCACATATCTATGACAAAAGAGCATGAAGACTCTTGACTGTGATACATCACATAACTATGACAAAAGACATGAAGACAACCTGTGACACATCACATAACTATGACAAAAGAGCATGAAGACTTAACCTGTGACAGATCACTAACTATGACAAAAGAGCATGAAGACAACCTGTGACAGATCAATAACTATGGACAAAAGAGCATGAAGACTAACCTGTGACACACATAACTATGACAAAGCATAGAACACAACCTGTGACAATACATAACTATGACAAAGAGCATGAAGAAACGCTGACAGACAAGAGGCATAAACTAGACAAAAAGACTACCTTGACAACACAATCAAACTGAACAAACATACAAGGCAAGACTCAACCTGTGACCCTCCATAACATACAAAAGCCATGATACCCTTAACCCTGTGACATCACATAACTATGACAAAGCACGAAGACCACAACCTTCCATACTAACTGACAAATAGCATGAAGATTTACCTGTGACAACACATTTAGTGACTAAAATGCTTGAAGATTCATAACTGTGACGCAGCATAACTTAGAATCAAAGGCATGAAGACTTAACTGTGACATAACACATGACAATGCAAAAGAGCATGAAGACTTAACCTGTGACAACAATCACTATGCAAAAGCAATGAAGACTTTGACTGTGACAGTCACATATGCTATGACAAAATATCATGAAGACTTTAGCCTGTGCAATCACATAACTATGACGAAAGAGCATGAAGACTTAACTGTGGACCATCACATAACTTGACAAAAGGCATGAAGATTACCTGTGACCATCACAATGACCAAACGAGCATGAGCACCTGTGCAGCCACACGCAATACAAAAGAGCATGACGACATCAACCTGCACATTACATACTATGACTAGTCATACGATTCAACCTGTACAGACCCTAACTATGCAAAGAGCAGAAACTTAACCCACCATCACAAAACTAATGACAAAAAGGATGAGACACTAACCGTACACATTACGACCAAAGGCTGAACAACCGGACATCACAACCCCCAAGAGCTAGCTCAACCTGACACACTCACAAACATGACAAAGACATGAGAGACTAACTTGAACATCACATAACTATGACAAAAGAGCATAGATAACTGTGAATACATTATAATGCAAAGAGCATGAAGGACCTTAACTGTGACACATCACATAATGTCAAAAGGCTGAAACTCTTAAGCCTGATCACTATAATATACGGCATCAACAACCTGGAACACACCTACAGTGGTCAGAAATTTGAGAACACTCCAACGATCCATTAATGAAAAATGACTGAAGTGCCTTCGACACAACTGATCCACAAACTCAACGGTAGAGCCGCGATGAAAAAAAACACACATGATGGAATTCGAACCCACGACCTCACAACGACAAAAGGCAGAAGACTCGACCTAG
>JAMYXO010005058.1:0-16199 GCA_033310375.1 Conus canariensis | reverse complement strand
TACACATTTAAACCTTTGGTAAATTGTTGAAATTAAATGTGACCCCCTTATTTATTGTTCTTAATGGTTCATGGAAGGGCGACCAGGAAGGTCGCTACCATTCTGGAGAAAATGGATGTAGCGGGGAAGGGACTATTTCTTTTGCCCATCCCCTTTATGATATATTTATTCATGGTGATGGTGTTATTGACTGCATTGAACCCGACCACTGCCCTTTGACCTTCTTTTGTTCAGAATATGCCTGGAAGAAAGGTAAAAAAGCAGATTCCAATCATTAAAGAATTTTGTAGGGAAATGAACACCGCAGTCAGGTTTTTTATAAAAAAAATCGGTGAAGCTGAAACTCTTAAAGTCATTAAAAAAAAATTTGGGGGTGGAATGAACACCGCACATGGGTTTTTTTAAAAAAAACTCGTAAGCTGAAACTCTTGATTCAAAAAAATTAAAAAATTTTGGGGGGGAAATGAACACTGCAGTCGGGTTTTTTTTATAAAAAACTCGGTGAAGCTAAAAACTCTTAGTAATGAACCAATCCCTTAGCTAGTTGATTAAAATAGAGAATAATTGAAGGTTTAAGTTTGATAGAACATGTGCTACTTGCTGAAAAGAATTTAAAAGGGGGACACTAAAAAAAAAGGATGGTTTGGCGCCCAAATGTAACTTAAGAAAAGGTGCGTAATTGTTAGAATTTTTGTAGAACTTGGACAAAAAAGAAAAAAATGTATGTAAGGGCTAAAGGGAAACACAAAATTTTGTTGTTTAAAAAAGGAAAAAAAAATTTAAACAGCAGCATTTTGCCACAGCATTTTTCTAACAAAGGCGGGCTGCGGGGCGGAAAAAAACCCAAAAAAAAAACTTTGGGGTGTGGTGGAATTTGGGCCTTTTAAAAGGGGTTTTTAGTTTCAGGGGGGGTTTCTTTACAGGGCGGGCCCGGGGGTTTTATGGGCGTTGCGTTGTTCAAATTTGGGGGGGGAAACATTTTCCCCTTTTTCAAAAAAAGGGTTTTGGTCCCCTGCCCTTTAAAAACATAAAATTTTTAAAATTTGGGTGAGAACGTTCTAATAAGATTTTTTCGTAAACCCAAATTTACCACTTTTTTCAAAAGTTTTGGCCCCTCCTTTTTAGAGTCGGGGCCCGGTTTTGTTTTTTTTTAAAATAAAAAATTTTTTTGATAAAAAATATTGAAAATTTTTTTTTTTTTTTTTTAAAAATTTTCCAAACTTTGCTTTAAGGCATTGTTTTTATTTAAGAGGTTTTTAGTTCTGAGTTTTTTTTTAAAAAAAAAAAAAACCTGACCAGGTTCATCCCCCAAATTTTTCAATTTTTGAAACAAGAGTTTAGCTTCTCGAGTTTTTCATAAAAAAAAACCGACTGCGGGTTCATTCCACACAAATTTTTCAATGACTTAAGTTTTTCAGCTTCCCCGATTTTTCATAAAAAACCCTGATGCGGTGTTCATTCCTCAAATTCTTCAATGATTGGAATCTGCTTTTACCATTTCCTTCCGGGGCATTTTAAAGAAAGAAGGTCAAAGGACAGGGGTCGGTTTAATGCAGTCAATAACACGCACACACATGAATCACATATATCATAAAGGGCATTGGACAAAATGAAATTAGTGATTTCACGCAACATCCCTATTCTCCAGTATATGTGTAGCGACCTTCCTGTCGCCATTCCATGAACCATTAAGAACTACTAAATCAAGGGGGTGCACATAATAATCAACAAATTACATAAGTTTTTAAATTGTATCTTGAAAAGACCTTAAAATATACACTGTGTCTCGATAAATGAGGTTGTATCAACGTTAACTGGCAGAGTGGAGAAACATTTTAAAACGGCTGTCAGATTCACCACAGATCATTACCTAAACTTCATCCAAAAATAAAAAGTAAATCAGTCAGACGATCCTATCCAAGTATTTGCAATTCCCTGATGATAACCAAAATAAATATAACACGAAGAACTTACTGGTGAGTATGTACACGCATAGAATAGTACGTCACAAGAACAATCAATGTTTATCAAGAACAAAAGCACACATATTTTACATATTTAACGTCTCAAATGATTGTACAAATGGACAAAACTCCTTTTTTATTTTTATTAAGCAAAATTATTCCCCCTGAATATCTCCTTTTGAACCTAGTCATTTTACAGAAGGTTTACAATACAAATCAAGATTCAGCGAAAAAATCAAATTACATACTTTCCTCAAAGTCTCCACCAGACAAACAAGAAATCAAAATGAAGAAACATATAACAAAAAATCAAACATTTTTAGCATAAACCATTAACATTCCAAGACAGAAAGGATAAAGTTTTAAGGGTATATATGGAAGATAAAGTAGAATGTGAAACTGGCTCCAGAGTATTGTCTTCAGGGGAAACAGAGGTTTGCACATCATGATCCGAGACAAGGCCCTCTCCCAACCCCTCCGTGACACCAAACAAGGCACGAGAAACCAAAACACGTGAACAAGAATCTGAACTAATAACCTGGGAATTCTCCACCGGGAGAGCAAGAGCCCGATTTCCATGTGCCTTGCTCGTCGCCACAGAGCGAGTGCATGAGCAAAAAGGGGAAGGCTCAGGTGTCAGCAAAACCTCTGTGCTCCCCCGAAAACTTTCTCCCTTCATGAGATCATTCTGTGTAATGGGCCGGCCAACACCCTATCTAACTTCTCTCAGAGACTTGTTAGCATCCAGAGCAAACTTCTTGCCATTTACAAGCAAATGATCGTAGATCATACAAACTTGTTTGCCCTTGCTTCTGGCCTCCCTTAGAAACGGATTCAGCTTCCGTCCTACTTCAGACAGTTGGTGAGAAATCCTCCCCAACAAATACTCCTGTTTTTGTTTTGCTTTCAGGATTTTGATCTGTTGTCTATAGAAGGAACCAAGAGGAGAGAGTGAGAGAAGTGAGAGAAGGCAGTGTGATCTGAAAGTAAAATTGTGACAGCAAGGATACAGGAAAACGGGGCTGGACTGGTCAAAAAGAAATAGAAACAAGTAATCGAAGTCAGGTGAAGAAGTGTGAATGAGTAAAAGGAATGGAATGAACCGGCTTGAGAGGATGCCATGGAAAATGATTGGAAAGCAGCTTAACAAAGACTGACAGAGGACATGAAATATGGATGGTCCTGTACAACACTGATCATGGGGTGAACAGGTGTGGGAAGGAAAGGTGGAATCTGAACAGGGTGGATACTGAGGGCTGGAATGCTGGGGGAATGGTGTGGGAAGAGGAGACAGGTGAGGAAGACAGAGAAGAATGACTCTGGACAAGGTATCATAGGGGCAGGAAGAAAACGGGACAGACAGAGAAGAACAGCAACTGGAGTAGATGCAAATGTAAGAGGATCCACATGGATTTGAAAAGAACCTGAGGATGGTGGGTAGTGGAACAGTCATGAGAGTGGCAAAATGTCGGAGTTGGTATGGGAAGGCAATGCGACAGAAGGCAAGCTTATGAAGATTAGGAGCCAGCAAAGAGTGAGATCTGGTTTTCAGTACAAGTCAAACAGAATGAAAGAAAAGTTGCAGGCTTAAAAATGGAAGTTAACAATGCAAAAAGAAAATGATAGAAATAGGAAAGTGTGAGAGACTGAATGGATTTAATTCAAGTTGAGGTAGAAACATGGGGAGTGGGGATAATGCACATAGTAAGTGGGAAAGAATGGAAAAGATTCACTAGAAAGGTATGAACACCTGAGATTTGGAGGAAAAAGGGAGGATGAAAACTTAACACAGGATGTGTTGCATGTCAGTAAACAAGTAGTAAAATGGAAAGACGGCGGTTGGAAAAGACCAGACATAAACAGGAAATTAAGCACCGTTCAGTTTACATTTACAGTCTGGCTGGCCAGGAAGCAAAATGCAGTGAAAAGCATGTTTGTTTCAGGCAGGAGTTGATGCGGATGCAAAGCTGATATTGCAGTGAGCTGGGACCAAGTGGTGCACCCACCCTCCTCCTCATTCCTAGCTAAATGTTACATAGGAGATGAACGGTGACAGCTTTTAATTCAAGATTCAAAATGGGTCCAAAAGATGAAGTTTGCAAATTTAAGCAAAACTTCGAGTTTCCAGAAGAACAAAATGGAACGGCGGCAGAAAGGTGGGAGGGGAGGTACTGCCATGGAGCTGGCAAATAAGTGGTGCGTCCAACCACCCAAGTCCCACTCCATATGGCATACAAAAGGTGTGACTGTGATAAAAACACCCCCACCTCCTCCCAAATGAAAGCGGACTGCTATCTGTATAGTCTGGGAACACCGTTTCGCGCATTTTTATGTCATGTTTGCGAGTTCTGGAGAAGATAAATTTGCTGAAAAATCACGTGACTGTTTTCTGCTGTGTATCATATAAAGCAATAATTTCCACTCTGTATTGTGTGTTTAGTGGCATTTTGGTCCTAACACTGATAACAAAAAATGTGAATATATCAAGAAGCAGGCAGATATAAGGGGATAGAAATCTAAGGAAACCGTCTTGAGCTAAGGGGGTTAAAAAAAAAGTAGTGCTGCGTCAAGTGAGAATAGTAAGCTTTGCGATTTGGGGAAAGGGACTACTAGAAAAATATACATGAGACATTGGGACAAAGGAAAACAGTTTTGTCAAAGGAGAAGTAGCAAACCAAATGCAAGTAATAGAAAATGGGAACGAATGATTCGGTATACCGAACATATGTGGTAAAGCGCCAATTTTGAGAGAAGATAAATTCAAAGACATGAAAGGGATAGTTGAAGGTCGATTGGAACGCTGAAAAAAAAAATGCAGCGAAAAATTTGAAAGCTGAGAAGCAGCAAAGGATGTAAAGCAGGAAAGTGGCATAACCACGATTACAAGAGGAACTGGAATGCAAATGGTTTTGAGGAGAATGTGTTGGAACAGCTGTGGGAATGGCTGATAAAATCGGAGAGAGGTAGAACAGTGGATATTGACACATGTTTAGTTCAACTCATCAATGGATAGAAAAGCAGCAATACATTGCAAATAACCAGTGACCTCAAGCTCAAAGGGACTTAACAATTAAAAGTTGCAGGCGTTAAAAATGGAAGTTTACAATGTAAAAAGAAAGTTATAGAAATCGAGAATCGTAAGACACTGAATGGATTTAATTTAAGTTGAGTGGAAACACGGGGAGTTGTGATAATGCATAGGAGATACATGGTGACAGCTTTGAATTCAAGATTCAAAATGGGTCCAAAAAGTGAAGGTTCACGAATTTAAGCAAAACTTCCAGTTTCCAGAAGAAAAAAAAATGGAACGGTGGCAGAAAGGTGGGAGGGGAGGTACTGCCATGGAGCTGGCAAGTAAGTGGTGCGTCCAACCACCCAAGTCCCACCTCCACATGGCATACAAAAGGTGTGACTGTGATAAACACACCCCCTCCTCCTCCCAAATGAAAGAAGCAGACTGCTATCTGTATAGATTGGGAGCACCGTTTCGTGCATTTTTATGTCATGTATGCGACTTCTGGAGAAGATAAATTTGCTGAAAAATCACGTGACTGTTTTCTGCTGTGCATCATACAAAGCAATAATTTCCACTCTGTATTGTTTCATGGCATTTTGGCTCCTAACACTGATAACAAAAAGATGCGAATATATCAAGAAGCAGGCAGATATAAGGGGATAGAAATCTAAGGAAACCATCTTGAACTAAGGGGGATTAAACAAACAAAAAGAAAAAGTAGTACTGCATCAAGTGAGAATAGTAAGCTTTGCAATTTCGGGAAAGGGAACTACTGAAAAAATGAACATGAGCCATTGGGACAAAGGAAAACAGTTTTGTCAAAGGAGAAGTAGCAAACAGAATGCAAGTAAAAGAAAATGGGAAGAATGATTCGGTATACCGAACATTTGTGGGAAAGTGCCAATTTTGAGAGAAGATAAATTTAAAGACATGAAAGGGATAGTTGGAAGGTCGATTGGAATGCTGAAAAAAAAAAAAAAAACTGCAGCGAAAAATTCCTGAAAGATGAGAAGCAGCAAAGGATACAAAGCAGGAAAGTGGCATAACCACGATTACAAGAGGAACTGGAATGCAAATGGTTTTGAGGAGAATGTGTTGGAACAGCTGTGGGAATGGTTGGTAAAATCGGAGAGAGGTAGAAGAGTGTACAACGCGTCAGTGGATTGAAAAGCAGCAGTACACTGCAAATAACCAGTGACCTCAAGCTCAAAGGGACTGAACAATGAAGACACTGATGTGTAGAAGACAAAGGGGACAGAAGCTGCAGAAGGGCAGTGACAATGGTCAAACTTGACTGTTGAAATGAGAAGGAAATGCCAAAGATGAACTTTGGAGGACACAGCAACAGGAAAAGAGTGAAACCTTGCCGATGAGATACACAGCCATGAGAACTGGAGAAGTGAGGAAAAGAGAAGTTATAGATGATTAGGGGGGGGACAACAAAAGTGTGCGTAGGGAGAAGTGCAAGAATGAGACAAGGAGAGTGAAAAGAGCTGAGGAAGGGAGTAGATGGCTGGAGGGTCTGTACGCATGTTAATCAGAATAAGGCGGATGGAATGACATGGAAAGAAAAATGAAGTACGAGATTAACTGGAAGAAGAAATGGAATAAAGAGGGTTTTGAACAGAGCTGCAGGAACTGGAGTTCATTCTCAAGAAAGGTCAGCATTTTCACCATGAACATCACACACACACACACACACACACACACACACACACACGCACACCACAACGGTATGACAGGTGCTAGGAGTGGTGGTTACGATAGAGATGGACATAAACAGGGAAGGCAGTCTATGAGTTCGAAAGGTATGACAATAGATAGGAGAGGTCGTTTAGAATAGAAAGAGATGGACATGGCAGTGACCACGACCTCAGAAGATATGACCATGGATAGGGGTGGCCAGTTAGGACTGGAAGAAATGGACATAGCAATGAATGGAGTCCATGACCTGAAGGTATGATAGTACATAGCGCTGGTCATTTAAAATAGAGATGGACTTGGCAGGGAAGAGAGTCTACAGTCTCGCAAGGTGTGACAGCGGGTAGGGGTGGTCGGTCAGGATACAAAGAGATGGACATGGCAGGGAAGACAGTCTACAACCAATGGCAATGACAAGGCACTAATACCGCCATTCCACTTTATGTTCCCACTTTTATGAAAAAAGAATGGATGGGAAAATGAAATGGGGAATGAGTTGGAATGCTGGAAACGAGAAGGGATAGGTTTAGGGAGAGTGCATCTGAGCGAGTGTGGTGTGTGTTGTGTGGTGTGTGTGCGTGTGCGTGTGCGTGCGCGTGCGTGTGTGTGTGTGTGTGTGTGTGCGTGCATGCGGGGAAGGGAAGTGAGGCAATAGGATATGACACTGGGTTACAGGGGCCACATTTGGATAAGAGACGTGAAAGGAATGAACAGAAGTGGATGGTAATGAGGTAGAACATGGAGGGAGGGGTGGGAAGGGAACAAGAAGGGGTGGTGGTGGCAAAGAAATGAAAGTAAGGTAAGGAAAGGTAATGTTGTATATAGCCCAGCCAACCGCAAGGGGCCATATCAGGGCTGTCACCACGTTAAAATCAAGTCAAGTCATCGGAAAAACACACACACACACACACACACACACACACACACACACACACACCACACACACACACACACTTTCACACATCTCTAAAATACATCTAAAAAGGCACCAGAAACTTTGTTCAAAATCTTTCTTCCATAAAATCTTAAATCAGATGAAAAATGTTAATCTCTCTCAGAAACTCAAAGATCACGTCAGGTGGGACATCTCTGAACAGGGTTTTCATGGACTCTGCTGTAGAGTGTTTATGTCTCACATCGTGCAAGTCCCAACAATCTAAAAGAATATGTTTCACTATGAGTGGAACATGACATAGAATACACCACGAAGCTTCTTCACTTTTTAAAAGATAAGAATGGATGTAAAACGAGAGTGGCCTGTGTGCAAGCGGCACAGGACTGTTTCTTCTTTACGGCCGCCTCTGGAACAAGGTAAAAACTCGTTTAGGTTTGGACGGATTTTATATAGTTTTGTTATCCGTCTGCAAGGCCCATTCCTCTTGCCAGAGGTCTTTGACACAGACCTGTGTTTGGGGTTTCAGATGAGTGAGAGGAACAGAAAACCTGATCAACTTTTCCCTTGTGGCATTCTTGGCAAGCTGGTCAACCATCTCATTGCCTTGAATGCCCACATGGCTGGGAACCCAAGCAAACACTACGTTGTGTCTTTTTGATTTTAGGGAGGTGTACAGTTCAAAAACTTTCAGAAGTTGAGGGTGCTCAAGATTACAGCCGGCAATGGCCTCCAAAGCAGAAAGGGAGTCTGACAAAATAAGGAAATCTTTCTGTTTCGATCTGGATATCATCTGCTGAAGTGCCAGGACCAAGGCTGTCAGCTCAGCAGTGTAGATGGAGCTGTCGGTGTGAATGTGTACGGTACGTACATCTCTGAGGGGGGTCTACTGCACAAAACACAGCAGAGGCAACTCCCTCCTCAGATTTGGAACCGTCAGTGAAAATTCTTTTGAAAGATGGAAACTTGGAACACAGTTCACCAAAAAGGGACATGTATGCCAAGGAAGGACTGGACTGAGTAGGATCAGGGTCAGCAAGGGAAAATGGGAACGGTCGGGATACCGTGGAAGCGTGGAAGGAAAATGGAGGAGTGTGAAAACAAGGGATGAAGGGAGAGGACAAGAAGGAAACTGGTTGAATTTTGTTGATTATGCCCCCTACGACACACAGGCTTCAAGTTTTCATTCTCTTCTTTTCTTTCTTTCTTTTTGAGTTGTAATCATTATGATTCAGCCCACAAAACAAAGCCTTTTCTGCTCTGTCAATATCATAAACAAAAAAAATGTCGCGTTAAAAGAAAGCAGATCATAAAAAAAAAATGAAAAAGAAATAAACAGCATCTATATGTGATTTAGCTAAACTGTTGATATCTTAATATAAAATTAGGCTGTGTTACAAACAACTAGCATTTCATAGATTTTTCACAAGAAAAAAAAACCGGGGCAAAACGGTAATGAAAAGCATGTCATTGCCACAAATACAAAACTTAGAAAGACAGGAGGTTAGTTACCGCCAAGGACATAAAGTAAGGACACCGATACACCATGTGTCTTGTCCTGTACTTTGTCTATGTCGTTGGCGGTAACTAACCCCCTCTCTTACCAAGTGTTGCTTCGTTTTCCGCCTTCAGTCACTCCGTTTTGAAACTTAAGAAATAATACATAAAAATGACACAGGCAAACAGACACTGGAGAGCGGACACCAACTTATGTCCTCTTTTTACTTTCTAACGGCTTTCTGACCCATCTCATTTTCATCAATATCTTCACATCTGGCTTCATAATTCCCTATGAGCGATCGTCTCAAGTGATCTTTCTTCAGCACACTTCTCTCTTCTTCTGTCTTCTGTTTCCATTTTCCACCTCCCTCCATGAATATATCTTTCTTCATTACTGCTGCGTACCACTTCACCGACCATCCTTCTCATCTTGTTCATCATCTTGCCCATGTCTGCAACGTTCCAGCCCCTTTTTTCTGATGCAGTGACGCATATTAATAAAATGTTTAGGTTTCTCGCCATGACTTTTGGTCATTTCATTTACTTTCTCCCAGTTCCCACCCTCCTTCCTAAAAGCTGTGCACGCCAGATAGCTGGTGGAGTCCTTACCAAAACAAGCAAGATCAGAGCGAGATGTGGTGTTTAAACAGTCCAATGTGGATTGTCTAGGAATATGGATAGATTACAAACAAGCCCAATATCAATATCGGCGTCTCGTGAACTGTGGAAGAATGGAAGAATACATATTTCCATCGGTGTAGCAGAAATAGGACTGTGCTCAGATTTCTATTTGGAATTGGGGCCGGGGTCGATTCAGGCGAATGGATGAAAACGGGGAACACAATGAAATGGAATAGCAGATGGAAGTTGGGAAGTACATATCAAACTATACTTTATTCAAGTGAGAAAATCATCCCCAAGCCCATCACTCATGTTATGGATGTATGATACAACACCTAAAATGTCACGCAATAACATACATATCCTACCAAGTCCACAAATCAGTATGCCAGGGATGAAGACGCGCACATCCATTCATATATCGCACAGACTGGATCGTTACCATTTCACAGGAGAAATGCCAAAAGGATACACGTGCTGATGATGTTTCATTTCTTGATTTCTTCCGAGATTTTGTTCTCAGCTGAATCAGTAACACACACACAGAGGGTCTGGGTCCTTGGCGCCTTATCAGGGGTTGGGTGACAGATGCCCACGTGCCTGGGGAGGAAGAGGTGCACACAGGAAACGGGATCAGCAGACACTAGCATAGTCAGGCATCAAGGCATGAGGTGCTGAAATCCTTGGCTGGCTGATGCAGGAATTGAACACCGGAGCCACGTCATGGTAATGTCTGCACAGCAAACGAGAAGTCAGTCAGAGGTGCTCACGTGGGCTTGTGGACAATGCACGTGTCAAAGAGGCAAAAACAAAATCCCTGTTCCATGCTTTGAACTTCTCACAAGGCGTGTTTGGCTATGTCCACATTTACTCCCACAATAGAAGATAACCTATCAATAGAAAGCTGCTTTTCGATTCACTTGTTTCTCTTCTTTCCAGCAATAGATCATATTCCCTTACGTATTATGCATTCCAACTTTCCCTCTATTACCTACATCTTACTCCATAACCATCCTTCTCTCCCAACTCTACCCATACTCTTCCTCCCCCTATCAAGTGCAACCCAACGTCTGTGATGGCAAATAATGCTTAATTCTGGGGTGGGAAGTGGCTTGGCACTGTATAGGAATTTTGAAGTTTGGGGGCATAAATGAGGTGGACACCTACCTGATTATGTCTGTGCATCATGCCAGAATGTTATGCGCTCTGTTTGTGCATCTCAGCCTAAGCTTCAGCTATGGAGTATGGTTGCATGGGCTTGGAACAAAATTACCACAATGAAAATAGAATAGTAGCTAAAAGCAAACATGAATAAGTAATCATGGGAAAAAAATTGATATTATGGCACGCAAATTATGCCTTAATGCGTAATCGGGAGTCACGATATCTGTCTATGGGCAGCAGGGTAACCGCATGTACGCTATGTTCAGTCTCTGCTCATCTAGAGCCTTACCTCATTCTTCAGACATTGTCACCTCCGTGGAGCGGACACTGGGGCTGGCGGAGGGAGAACACCAGCTGGCAGACGAGGGGGACCAGGCGCCAGTGGTTCCTGTACCCTCGGACGTGGATGTGGCGTCAACAACATCTGTTCTTCCATCCAAGGTGTCAGCAGAAAAGGTACAGGTTGTTGCCATGGCAAAGGCTCTGGTTCCTCATCTGGGAGATCGGCGGCAGGGAGGAGGTCTCTTTGGTTGACGACCCTCTCTGGGCCACCTGGCAGGACAGCATACACTGGCTCATGTGGGTTGATGGTGACACAGTGTGGGTAAGGCTGCCAAAAGTCCTGGATCGTGTTGGGCCTAGAACCCAGTCGTGCACGTAGACATAGTCGCCAACCTGGAGATAATGGCTATATGTCATGTAGGCGATCAACTGCCTCCTGGTCAGCTATCCCAAGTCGCTGTTGGTGTTGCCATATTCAGTCCACTGTGCTTGCCATTGTTGTGGTGGAATGTCCCAGGAGATCGTCAATGGGTAGCCTGGGCTCCTGCCCAAACAGGAGGAAGGTGTTAACCAGAACAAAGTTATACAGTCAGTCCAAATTTCAAGACATTGCTGGGACATACGAAATGGGGCACATCTTTTGTGACAGTATGTAAATCTGTTTTGACCTAAGTCAACACGACGTAAGTCCGGTCTCATACTGATTCTGTTAAGTGCTGATGTGTCAGGTCTATATCTATATCACTGATCAAATAATATTCACAGGCTATGCATAGGTTATTTGATGCATTGTGTTTCTTGATGTCTTCACAAAGTGAGGCGTTGGTGTATCTGTTCTATGTATTGTGTTCTTTCTCCCTCCTGGCCCTTACACGCATACATACAAAATTATGAGTGAGCCACCATCCATTGCAAAGGTTGTTTCCCTTCTCACTTCTTGTGTACACACGTGTATACACACGAGAGAGAGAGAGAGAGAGAGAGAGAGAGAGAGAGAGAGAGAGAGAGAGAGAGAGATGCAAAGACAGTGGAAATTCTGGAGTTCAGACAACAAAGCCCATAAAACTGAAAAAGTCCAATTTGTATACTACTGACGGAAATCTGTTCATATTTCTCTCATTGGAAATGTTATCCTTAGCAGTTTGGAGGGGTGCCTACCTTCCTGTGGATGAGAAGTGCGCGTTTTTCTGCACGCGTGGGACATGACTTGGATGGCGGACATTGTGTATGTGACGACAGCGGTGGAGAAAGAACAGGTTCTTGGTCGTTGTCATCCATCGCCTCTTTAGACAGAGTCCAGCTTCCTAGATGATGAATACTGTTGTCATCCATCGCCTCTTCAGACATGGAGTTCCATTTCTTCCTTGATGATGAATACTGTTTGCCTGCAGATTCCTTCAGATCCCCACAGAGTTGTCTCCTTCAAGCTGCTTGGCCACCGTCATGTCTGCGCTTGTGGCTCACCTCATGGAAAAGGTTCACTTCCAGGTGTCACGGAGAACAGTGGGCCACCAGGTGATTGCCCGTCGAGGCTCTGATCCTTTGCTGTCGCTCAGATCTGGTTCCTGTTTCTGTTATAAACGAAAAAAGACAAGTTATCTAACTATAGCGTAGGGCTGGAGAGACGGTGGTGTAGTAAACTCAGCAACGAACCGAATATTTCAACTGTTTGAACAATGCAACCGTCTATTGGGGAAAGGGGGTGGGGGGGGTTGGGGAGGGGGGGAAAAAAAAAAAAATTTTTTTTGGAAAAAAAAAAAAAATTTAAACCCTTTTTTTTTCGGGGGTTTTTTCATTTTTTCCCCAAAAAAAAAAAGGGGGGGGTTTTCCCCTTTTTTTGGAACCCTTTTTTTCCCCTTTTTTTAAAAAAGGGGGAAAGGGTTTAAAAAAAATTTTTTTTTCCCCTTTTCCCCCAAAACCCCTTTGGACGGTTTAAAAAAAAGGGAAAATTTTTTTTTTTTTTTCCCCCCCTTTTTCCTTTGAAAATTTTGGGGGGGTTTTAAAAAAAAACCCCCCAAAAAACCCCCCCTTTTTGGTTTTGGCCCCCAAAAGGGTTATTGGGGGGGGGGGGGAAAAAAAATTTCCCCGAGAGGAAAAAGATTTTTTTTGGGGGGGGTTTTTTTTTTTAAAAAAAAAAAAATTTTTTTGGGGGGGGGGGGGGAAAAAAAAGGGGGGAAAAAATTTGGGAAAAAAAATTTTTTTTTTGGGGGGAAATTTAAAGGGGGGGGGGGGGGGGGGGGGAAAAAAAGGGGGGGAAAAAAAGGGGGGGGGTTTTTGCCCCCCCCCCCTTTGGGTTTTTTAAAAAAAATTAAAAACCAAAAAAAAAGGGGGGGGAAAAAAAAAAAAATTTTTTTCCGGGAAAGGGGTTTTTTTTTTTTTAAAAAAAAAAAAAAACGGGGGTTTGGTTGGGTTTTTTTTTCCTTTTTAAATTTCCCCCTTTTTTAAAAATTTTTTTGGAGGGTGGTTTTTCCCCCCCCTTTTAAAATTTTGGAAAAAATTAAAAGGGGAAAAAAACAAAAAATTTTTTTTAAAAATTTAAAAAACCAAATTTTTTTTTTAAATTTCTTTTTTTTTTTGGGGGAAAAAAAATTTTTTTTTGGGGTTTTTATTTTTAAAAAAAAAAAATTTTTTTTTTAAAAAATTCCAAAAAAAAGGGGGTTTTGGGGGGGGAAAAAAAAAATTTTTTCCCCCCTGGGGGTTAAAAAAAAAAAACCCCCCCCCTTTTAAAAAAAATTTTTCCCCCCTTTTTTTTTTTTCCCCCCCAAAAAAACCCCCCCCCCGGCCCTAAAGGGTTTTCCTTTTTCCCCCCCCCCGGTTTTTTAAAAAAAATTTTTCCCCCTTTTTCCCCCCAAAATTTTTTTTCCCTTTAAAAAAGGGGGGGGTTTTTTTTTAAAAAACCCCCCCCGGGAAAAAGGGGGAAAAATTAAAAAAACCCCAAACCCCGGGGGGTTTTTTAAAAAAAAAGGGTGAAAAAAAAAAAAAAATTTTTGGGGGGTTTTAAAATTTGCAAAAAATTCCCCTGGTTTGGTGGGGCCCCAAAAAAAATTTTTTTTGGGCCCTTTTTCCCAAAATAAAAAAAAAAATTTTTGGGGGAAAAAAAAAGGGGGCCCCAAGGTTTTAAAAAAAAAAAAAAATTTTTTTTTAAAAAAAAAAAACCCCCCCCCCCCCTTTTTTAAAAAAATTTCCCCAAAAAAGGGGGTTTGGGGAAACGGAAAAAAAAAATCCCCCCCCGGGGAAAAAAGGGGCCCCGGGGCCCCCAAAAAAGGGGGGAAAAAAGGGGGTTTTGCCCCCCCTTTTTTAAATTTTAAAAAAAAAAAAAAACCCCCCCTTTTTTTCCAAAAAAAAATGAAAAAAAAAGGGGGGGGAAAAAAAAAAGGGACTTTCCCCTCCCCAAAGTGGGTAAAACCCAAAAAAAATTCCCCCCCGGGGGGGTTTTGGGGGAAAAAAAATTAAAAATTTTTTAAAGGGGGAAAAAATTTTTTCCCTTTTTTTTTAAAGGGGGGGGGTTTTTTTTTTTTGGGGGTTTTGGGGGGGGAAAAAAAAAAATTTTTCCCCCCCCCAAGGGGGAAAATTTTTGGGGGGGGAAACCCCAAAGGGGGGCCCCGGGGTTTTAAAAATTCCCCCCCCGGGGGGAAAAAAAAAATTTTTTTTAAAAAACCCCCCCCAAAAAAAAAAAAAACCCCCCCCCCCCTTTTTTTTAAATTAATTTTTTTCCATTTTTTTAAAAGGGGGTTTTTAAAAAAAAACCCCCCCCCCGGTTAAAAAAAATTTCCCCCAGCCCCCCCAAAAAAAAAACCCAAAAAACCCCCCCCCCCAAGGGGCCAACAAAAAAAAACCCCCCCCCGGGCCCCCCGGGGGAAGGAAAACCTTTTTTTTTCCCCCCCCCCCTTTTTAAAAAATTTTTTTTCCCCCTTTTTTTTTTTGGGAAAAAAAAAAAGGGGAAAAAACCAAAAAAAAAAAAAAAAAAAGGGGGGAAAAAAAAAAGGGGGGGGAAAAAAAAGGGGGGAAAAAGGGGGGAAAAAAGGGGGGGCAAAAAAAAAGGGGGGGGGGAAAAAAGGGGGGGGGTTAAAAAAAAAAATTTTCCCCCGGAAAATTTTTTTTGGGTTTTAAAAAAAAAACCCCCCCCTTTTTTTTGGGGGGGGTTTTTTTTTCCCCCCCCCAAAAAGGGGGGGGGGTTTTTTCCCAAAAAAAAAGGTCCCCCCAAAACCCTTTAAAAAAAAAGGGGGGGGGGGAAAAGGGGAGGGGAAAAAGGGGGGGGGGGGTTTTTTTCGGGGAAAAATTAAAAAAAGGGGGGGGAAAAAAAACCCTTTTTTGGGGCCCCCCCCAAACCAAAAACCCCCCTTTTACCCCAAAAAACCATTTTTTTGGTTTTTCCCTTTTAAAAAAATTTTAAACCCCAAAAAAAAATTTTTGGGGTTTTTTTTTGGGTTTCCGGTTTCCCCCCCTTTTTTTTTTTTTTTTTTTTTTATTTTAAACCCGGGGGAAAAAAAATTTTTTTTTTTTTTCCCCAAAAAAAGGGGAAAGGGGGGTTTTTTTTTTTTTTTAAAAATTTTTTTTCCCCCTTTTGGGCTTTTCCCATTTTGTTTCATTTTGGGTTTTTTTGGGGGAAATTTGGTTTTTTTTTTCCCCCCCCCTTTTTTTTGGGGGTTTAAATTTTCCTTTTGGTTTTTTTTTTTTTAAAAAACCCCGGGAAAAATTTTTTCTTTTTTTTAAAACGGGGAATTTCCCCCGGGGGGGGGTTTTTTTTTTTTTGGGTTTTTTTTGTGTTTTTTTTTTTTTTTTTGAAAAACCCCCCTTTCCCCTTTTTAAAAATTTTTTTTGGGGGGGGGGGGTTTTTTTGGGGGGGTTTGGGGGGTCCCCCTTTTTTTTTTATTGGGGGGTTTTTTTGGGGAAAAATTTTTTTTCCCCCCCTTTTGGGAAAAAAAATGCCCCCCCGTTTAAAAAAAATTTCAGTTTTTTAAAAAAATTTGGGGGGGGGGGGGCCCCTTTTTTAAAAAAAAAACCCCAAACCCCCCCCCCAAAAAAAGAAAAAAAAAAAAAAGGGGGGGGGAAAAAAAGG
>JAMYXO010005057.1:5000-16199 GCA_033310375.1 Conus canariensis | reverse complement strand
TTAAGACAGACAGTGAGAGACAGAAATATCAAAGACAGACAGACAGACAGACAGACAGACAGTGAGAAACGGAGACCGACACAGACAAGCAGAGAGAGAGAGAGAGAGGGAGGCGAGAGGGAAGGAGGGAGGGAGGTAGGGAAAGAGAGAGCTAGAGAGACAGACAGACAGACTGACAGACAGGCAGACAGGCAGGCAGAGAAGGGAGAGGGAGGAAGACGGAGGGAGGGACGAGAGAGAGAGAGAGAGAGAGAGAGAGAGAGAGAGTGAGTGAGAGACAGAGAGAGAGAGAGAGTCAAGGGGGAAAGGGAAAGGAGATTATGGTGTATAATAGGTTTCTCATCATACCACTGGTTATGTGTTTTTTGCGACAATGCACAATGGGCTTCAGATATAAACATCCGCCGAGACTGAGGAAATACCATGCATTACTTGTTACGCAAAACGTGTGTGTGTGTGTGTGTGTGTGTGTGTGTGTGTGTGTGTGTGTGTGTGTGTGTGTGTTTATAGTCAGGACGAAGCCTATGTGCACGCTCGCAAACAACCAGCCATTCCACCAAGAGTATGTCGTGTAGTGTTGTTACAAGAGAGACAGAGACAGACAGACAGACAGAGAGAGAGAAAGAGAGAGACAGAGAGACAAAGAGAGAGAGGGAGAGAGAAAGACAGACAGACAGACAGAGAGAGGGTCAGGTGACATTTGCTATGTTCCTCATTATACTGCAGATACGTCTGTTGCTGATGTTTTGTATTCTGCGCGTCCATCTAGATGGGCACTTAGAAGAGCGCGAAATTCCGGCAAGGCCGAAGTAATCTTAGAATAGAGGGACAGTGATTCACTCTTCAGAACGATCCATGGTTCATACTTCGACCTGGACCAATACCAGAATGTTATGGCATCGTTGTTTCTCCAGATGTTCCATCATTGGGCGTAGAGTACCAAGCTGAGTTCAGGTTCGGTAATTTGGCTGTAAACTCGCAGAAAAGCGAACAGTCCGACCAACCAAATGTCCCGGGTGAAAAGAAACTCCTTCGACGTACGTAACCACACCCAACCACATGAAACGTGAACCAAAGCAGAAAAAACTTAATCGAGCCAGGTTAAACCGAAAACTAAGCAAAGTAAAACCCAACGAAACTACATTAAATCGCAAAGGCAGATTATATAAACCAAATCGAATCAGACTAAAGCAGATTAATCTATATCAAGCCGAAATACGCCAGATTAAACCAAATCAATCACACCCTTACCCAAAACAAACCAGATTTAGCCAAATCACGCCAGATGAATCCTAGCCGTACTTAAACCCAACCAAACCAAACCACACTAAATAAACTAAGCTACATTAAACAAAACAAAAGCCAGATTTATACCTAAACCTAACCAAGCCAGACCAAACTAAACCAACATAAACCACATTAAGCCTGAACCACACACTAAACAACATCAAACCATCATACAGATCGATGCGCGCCAAATTCAGCAATTTTTTTTTGTTTTAAGGTTTGTCGTCTTCTGGTTTTATCTCGTTTTATTTCAATGTCTTTTTGTCACCATCATAGCCCTGACACCTCCTCCTAACACCTGATCACCACTATCCCTCCTTTAACCCCCCCCCCTCCCCTTCTTCCAACCTTCTCCAACTTCCGCTATCTCTCCAGACTTTCTTCCTTACACACACACACACACACACACACACACACACCACACACACACACGCACACACACACACACACACACACACACACACACGCACGCACGCACGCACGCACGCACACACACACACACACACACACACACACACACACACACACATTCCCGTCTCCCCCCGCAATATCTCACCTCTTTCGTCAACAGCGACAAGAACGCGTAACCTTCCAGAGACCTTCCGGCGCTGACGCTGGTGCTGACGACGTACTTGCCGTCGGGGTCAAGGTCGTCCAGCTTGACCTTCTCGAGGTCGCCGAAGTCGAGGGCAGGCTGATGGATCTGCTTCTTCTCGGGGAGCCCGTGGGCGTTTTTGATGACGCCGTCCAGGAGAGGCGCGAAGACGGTGTAGGCCTCAGGGTCCGGTGCGTACACCCCGATCTTGCTGTCTGGGAGTTCCACCCCTGTGACACACAGACCATCGTCATCATCATCATGAGTTTCCAGCGGCCCTTTGCAAGGGGAAAGAACTTGCATTCTCGTGTTGCAGTTCTAGTTTTCTCTCTCTGATCATTCAAGTGATCTCTCATGGACACACTTTTTACTGACTCGTAGGCGTTTTCTTTTTTGCCTTGGGAGAACGAACGAACGAACGAACGAATCTTTTTTAATGAGGGATAAAGAATAAGCACAAAACAGGCTTTTTTACATCTTGCCCTCGATGAAGCAGAAAAAATAATGACAATATGTGACTTCAAAATCAACGAACCATTTAGATAGTGAAAAGAATATTAGCCTGAAATACAAAAGGCAATCCAAAAATATGACAGTCAACTTTTCACACACACACACACACGCGCGCGCGCGCGCGCGCGCCACACACACACACACACACACACACACACACACACACACACACACACAAAGATAAAGAGAAAACAACTTTGCAAATACATTCAACAACAAAAATAAAATAGAAGAAGAAGAAGGAGAGAAACGAAGGACGTCAATGAAAGGTGGACAGGTGAACCGTATGTCATGACAAGATATAGAGAAGGGGTAACGAAGGAACACAAATGAACATTCAAATACATTTAAACATCATTTGTACTTGAATCCATACAATAATTTTGAAAACGTATAAAGAAGGTTACATGATGTTATCATTAGTCACACTGTTTAGGAAGCGTAGCATCAGATATGAGAAGTATTGTTTTTGAAAACGTTTAAACTAGAAATTACATTAAATGAAGACACTAGGTCATTCCACAAACAACCACCGGAGTAAATGAGGCTAGATTTAAAAAGATCAATCCTCGGTAGGGGTATCTGAATCTTTCTGACATTGCGAATCAGGTTCGTTTTAAATTTGTTTTTCAAAGTTGGTGGTGCATGATTGGACATTATCTTAAACATGAAAATTGCTTTGTTATAAGTGAGTTTCCATTTTAGAGGCAAAATGTCTAAACGTTTATAATCAGAGGGAGTTACAGTTGTAGATTTGAGAAGAACGAGTTTCACAGCCCGTCTATGAAGACTGAAGAGTGGTTTTAATACGTTATAACTGGCCGAATCCCACAATGTAGAAGAGTAATTCAAATGAGATTCAATGTACGAAGTAAAAAACAGCTTACGACAATGTTGGTCTAAGAAATATTTTAGTTTTGAAAGCTGGTGAATCTTTTGAGACAGAAGTTTGCAAAGCATTGTGACATGAGAAGACCATGACAAATTATTGTCTACAATGACACCAAGGACTTTATGATGGTCAACTTCTTCAACTATTTCATTATTTATACTAAGAGATAGGGAATCATAAGAAATATTTTGACGCTTTTGTCTGGTGGTTATTATCAAGTACTTCGTTTTCTGAGGATGGAGACACATATGATTGAGTTCAGACCATATGATTAATTTGTTTATACTTTCTTGTAAACTTGCAAATATATTTTCAATTTTTTTATGACTACAGTGTATTGTGGTGTCATCAGCGAACATTTCACAGAGACTATCAATGAATAGAGGTAAATCGTTTATATATATGGAAAATAAGATAGGTCCGAGTACTGACCCTTGAGGCACACCATGACTAATGGATAATGTAGGAGATACAGATTCATTTACTGAGACCATTTGCTTTCTGTCGGAAAGAAATGAAGATAGGAGTTCTAACGAATTCTCTGATAAGTTGTATATCTTTAGCTTTTTAAGAAGAAGATTGCGGTCAATAACATCAAAGGCTTTCATAAAATCTACCATGAGAACACCTGTAATTTTGTCGTTATTTATATTAGTAAGCCATTGATCAACTAGGTTTGTCAGTGCTGTTTGGCACGAGTGATTAGCCCTAAAACCGGATTGGTCTTGATGAAATAAATTGAAAGAATTGAAGTGATCGAGAATATGTTTATTTAGATGGTTTTCCAATGGTTTAGACAGTACAGACAAAATAGAAATGGGCCTGTAGTTAGACGGATCGGTGTGATCACCTGTTTTATAGATCGGCATTACTCTAGCAATTTTAAAAGCCTTGGGGAACTGATTTTTAGAAATGCAGAGATTGTATATATAAGTAAGTGTTTCAGCAATTACAGGGGCTGACAGTTTGAGAATCTTTCCGTCAATGCCATCAAGGCCAGTAGTACTACTTTGCTTTAAGTGAGTAAGAGCATTACATACTTCGTGTACACATAACAACGGAATATCTAGACATGTTGTGATATTTTTGGATTGACAAAACTTCATCAGAACATCTAAATCGTTTTGTGAGGATCTGTTTCTTTTTATGGTGAAATTGGCAACATTGCAGAAGTGTGTATTCAACATTTCAACTGATACATCTTTCGGTGTTGTAGCACGAGCGTTAGAATTTTTATTGCTAAGCTGATTGATAGCCTTCCAAACTGATCGGTTGTCTGTTTTAGAGTAAATAAGATCTTTAAAATATTTCTTTTTGGCTGAGCGTTTTAAATAGTTAACAAGATTTCTTTGTTTCATAAATTCTATACGATTACCTGATGCTAGAAGTGAGTCTCTTAAATCCATGGATTTTTCTATATCACTTGTTATCCAAGGCTTTTTAGGGGTACTTTTGACACGAATTGTTTTTAATGGAGCGTGCTTATTGTAAACATTGAGAAAAGTGTGATACCAAACTTCTAAGGCTTCATCGGGATTTGTGAACTGATACACAGAGGAAAGTGAGGAATTCATCAGATCGGTAAGGAACAAGTCTTTATCAAAGCCTGAAAAGTTCCTGTACGTAATATACTTGTGATGATTTAGGGGGATTTTAACGCCTCGTTTAGACCAAGTAAAACAGACAGGGGAGTGATCGCTGCATCCAAAAACTGGTGAACATATTTCTATTATGGTACGTACAGAAGATGTGTAAACATGGTCAATGAGAGTTTGGGAAGTAGCAGTGATTCGTGTTGGCTTATCGATTAACTGAGTCAGATTAAAAGAAGTGTAGGTTTGAATCCAGGATTTGTTCGCTTTCAAAAGATCAATGTTAAAATCACCCAGTAGAATAATTTCGTTTGAGAGTAAGGACGCCTCCTCCATCATTAGAGTAAAGTTATCTATCCAGTCAACATGTTCTGCTGGGTTTCTGTAAATAAAGCCTAAGAGAATCGGTTTGGAAGTTTTAAACTGTAACTCTATCCATAGTGATTCTATATGATATTTTTCGAGCGAAGCGGCTCGATTAAATTTAATAGATTCGTGAACATAAACAAGTAAACCTGTTTCTCTTGGTCTGGAAGGGTCATTTCGAACAAAGTTATAACCAGGTAAAATTAATTCTGTGTCAGAAATATGGTGTGTTAATCTTGTTTCCGCAAAACCAAATAAATGGAAACAATTACCATGATTATACAAAACACGAGACACGTCGCATAACTTATTAATCAAACTGTTAATATTCAGAAATCCAACCTTAAGGCCATCTGCAGATGGCCAGACTTCTTTCGTTCGCAACATCTTGACGCAATAGCAAAGCAGGAATATAAATTGCAAGAAAAAAGTAATACCAAATACCAACAAGGGATTTTGTAATACCAAACAATTTAGTAACAAGTCAACAATGAGTCAAAAAATCAACAGACACGTAATCAAAAATACAAAAGAAAATGGAACGTATATTATGTGCGAAGTTATTTAAATTAAAAGATCAATGAAGGCTAATAGCTGTCTACAGTTAAGTAAGCAACAGAAACACACACACACACACACACACACACACACACACACACACACACACACACACACACACAGAGAGAGAGAGAGAGAGAGAGAGAGAGAGAGAGAGAGAGAGAGAAATCCCGAAAGCAGTCAAAAAACAAACAAACAAACAAACAAAAACAAAACAAACAAAAAACAACAACTGACAACTGTCGTATCAGCAGGAGCAATCGTACGAATTACAATGACAAAGCCAAGAACAGTCATCTTGGTCCGGCAAGTCTGTGGGTGCTCCATTCAATTCATGCTCATTCTAACATCGATTACGGACCTAATCCCTCACCAACCCCCATCCCTTAACAAATATACACACTCGCGCGTGGCCACTTATTAAAGTACGCTTACCCATTATACTTAGGGACAAGAATATGCACACAATTCGTCACATCACAATCATCAGGGAAATAAAAAGAAAACATTCAACGACAAATATACAGTTCATGACACATTTTTAAGTCATCATTACAGCAAAAGTTATGAGAAAACATGATGACATTGAAATAATGTACTTTACAGATTAATTAGGATAAGAAGAGAAAGAGTGCTGTTGAGACAAAAGATGCGATGCCATTTTCAATAATTGTTCAGCATAAGGGTGAACAGGGTTTGGAGTGCTGAAATTGGTCATTCCAGGCGATCTGTTTGGTTGGGAGAGTGGATGATTACGTGCGGGGTTTTGATGACAGAAAGAATGTGAAGGAATGTTGTGAACATTATCTGCAGGGAGGGGGTTACTATGGACAGCTTGCATTGGGAGAGGGTTGCGGACATCATGGGCTGGTCGGGGGTCATGGGTAGAAAGTGTTGGGAAGGGTTGATAGTGGATATGATTGGGTGGTAAGGGGTCACTTTGAAATCCCTTGGAAACTGATCGTTGAGGTAAAGGGGGGAAATGTTGAAGGGAAGAGGCTGGCGGAAAATCTTCAGAGGCTAAATGATAGTTGGTGCGTTCCTGACTGCTTGGGACATTTGAAAAATTAGAGTGATCGAATGACGATGAGTTGGAGAGTGACAATGGGGTATAATTTAATTGCCTTCGTTGTGAAGTTCTTGCAGAGGCTTTTGGATGACTGACCTGATCAGGAGGAAAATGTTCAGCATGATGTCCATTTCGCCACAGGCTTTTCAAGTTGTTTGCAAGCCTTCCAGTACCTCGAATGTTGGGGTGAATTGTATCAGTATACAAAGTTTTATCAGCTGCAAAAGCAGGGAAATTATCAATAAAAGTAACTTCATGCTGGTCACACGCTTCTTTTAGATTACGATTTGACGGTAAAATGGTGTTGTTGAAGGAATGTTTGCCTCTGGCTGGTAGGATGGAGCTAAGACTCACACGTGCAGA
This sequence comes from Conus canariensis, assembly GCA_033310375.1. NCBI lineage: Eukaryota > Metazoa > Mollusca > Gastropoda > Neogastropoda > Conidae > Conus > Conus canariensis. Next base: position 8,964 of record JAMYXO010005057.1, on the reverse strand, counting down.
AGGAAACTTGTGTTTGCATAAGATAATGATGTTAGACCATGCACTGACAGATACTGGACCTGATGGACATGAATTAATGCCAACATGTAATATAACATTTTTCACATTTGGACAAACAGACAGGGAAGACAGCCATGAATGAATATACTTCAATGGACGCTCCAGGAACACAAATCTTGAATGGTCTTTCATAACTAGGAAATAAACGTTTGGGATTAATGAAACGTATTATAGAGTCACCAACGAGCAGTACAGTCGTTTCATTAGAAATGGACATACGACAAAGCGTGTCGATAGGAGACGACTTGGAGACAGCATCTGGCTGGTTCACATGAACGTATTCTTCTTTTTTTGACGATGGGGATTTGGGATTTACAGAATCTGTGTTATCTGTGTCTGACAAAAGAGTGAAGGGATTACTAGTCTGGACAGCGTATTGCACGGATTCTGTCTTGTTGTTGTTGGGTGGATGAGGAGGGAGACAAGTGGAAATGTTTGCCTCGCCATGTCGATTAGAAAGGCTATCAGAAGCCTGTAACTCAACATCTGATGTCATCTCGGAAGATGTGATGGGCACTGCGTTGGTTTTAGTTACGGTGTTCCCTAGGACGCTGACCTCAGCAACAGCATTGTAATTAGGTTGTAAGAGTGGTAACGCTTCAGTTTGCATTCCAACAGTGTGGACAGAGGTGTGTTGGGGTTGTGAGAAAGATTTTGATTCTGTTTGTATTCCAACATTGTGGAAAGAGGTATCAACGTTTGACAAACTTGAACTTGTTTGTGTTTCGGTCGTAACAAACTCTCTCTGGTATGATTTCACTTTTTTCATTTGAGACTGCAGTGACCCTAGGTGGGTTTTGATACAATTATTTTCTTTCAGCAGTTGTTTGTTGGTTGTTTCTAAATTTATTATTTTATTCTTAAGATCATCTAATTTGTCACAGATAGAATTAAACTTGTCACATATGTTAGCACGTAGTTCATTTTTAGCTGCAGTTTTTATATCTTCAGTCACTGAATTGATAGCTTCAGGGGAGAGGTCTACAGCGGACATGGAGTTCACAGTCTGTTCCAGCTGAGTCATTCTCCGTTTTAAATGGGTAGATGGCGTGGAACTGGATTGTCCTTGGCTAGTCTTATACAGAGAACGTTGACATTGGAGACGAGTTCGTCTGCTGACCGGAGACTTCCCTTTTTTTGCTTTTGGTTTAAGTTCCTGTGTCTCGGATTGAATCACTGATGGAGTAGGAGGGAAGATCACGACACCATCATGTGTTGACTCATCAGGGCTGGAGTTCAACAGTAAATGAGAACGCACAGGAAGAGATGAGTCATTGCTGCTGCACTGAGTTACGATTTCCATTTGAGACAGATCAATGTCAGGTTGAATTAGAGGCACAGGATAAGAAATTGAACCGATAAAGGTTAGTGGTGTTTCAAGTAAAGACTGAGACAGCTTTTGAATATTGCTATTGACCAAAAAGTTGGAAATAAATTGTTTTAAAATTTCGCATTCAGAAGTATCCCATTCCGGGCAGTCGATCCCTTGGCAGAGTAGCGTTCCATGTGACTGCACAGTGAAATAGAGAGTCAGAGTGATGGACTTGGCTGATGCACAGCAGATACGGAAGACGGATTTTGCAAGGGCTTGGGGCGGGGGGAAGGGGATAATAGCTGACGACGAAACGTAAGGCGAGTCATGGTGGTCATATTCGGAGAAGTGGAAAGAAACTTCGCTGTTATTGTCGATCGCGGAAATAGCGGAACAGAAGGCAGTTTCTCCATATGGTAAGTTCATTAGAGCTACAGTGAAATCGTTTTTGAAAATTGTCCATGGTGGGCTTTAATTTATTCCCATCCTGTTCGTCTTTTTCAGACACGGAACTGGCCATGTTAACACACACAGGAACACATTCTACGCCACACACTAAAGTACTCACAGCACCGGACCGTCATGACTTGAAGGAACAAAAAATCACATGACGTTTACTGTTGCGGTATCCATCAACACTGTATTGCAGTTGAAGAAGAGAAATCCAAAGCGAAAATACTTGACACCACCACACTACAATACACTGTACACTACGCACACCACAAGGTCGTGCACAAACGTTGATGCCTGACTTCAGATGACGAGGTGATCGCCAAACTGCGCGGAATCGAAACGCACTTTTCACGAGAAAAATATATCGACTTGCGCAGAATTAAGTCGTCAGTTTGAATATGATGCTCTAAATATGACTTGGTGAAGAATCAATTAATAATTAACAGAAAAATGACATTTTCTTTGACAAGCGCCACATAAGCAACCTTCTTAATCGTGAGCACCTCTCAGAGAGGAGAGAGAGAGAGAGAGAGAGAGAGAGAGAGAGAGAGAGTATGTGTGTGTGTGTTTGTTCGCAGTTGTATACACGTCTTAATGTTCACAACATCTTGACCACACTGTCCCTTGTATCTGATTAAACGAAGCAGTTTGTAAGACAGACAGAGGGTTACGAAAGGAAATCTTTCCTACAATCCGAGCTATGATGCTGCCCATTCCGCAGAAAAAAAAAAAAATCTTCACGTCCACCACGATTCGGTCACAGCAGAAACGATGAAAAATAATCATTTAAAAATCATGGGGAAACATTAACAATAAACAATGAAGCGGGTGGGGGTGGGGTGACTTTTGCTACCAAGGTAAAACAATGACATGCCCACAACTGCGAAACCCGTTCGCCTGGCTCAGATATAGACAAGAGGCACGCAGAAGAAACAACGAAACTTTCCTAATAAAACGAAATTCACAGGTTGGCCATGCACCTTGAGCTTACACAGCAACAACTGAAAAAAAAAGTGCAAACACAGATCAACACTGGGACAAGACTGACATAGCTTTCTGATCTTGAACATTGTCACAAAGAACACACTGACGAACGGGAACACAGGCAGGATTGGTATGACATGTATGAAGAGAAAGAGAGAAGATGACAACCATCAAACTACTGATCAACCCCGGGGCACAAGAGAGAACTCAAACCTCTGTCAAAGTTGGACAGATACTGGATCTGCCCTTTGATCCCGACCCATTTCACGGATCTGCACCAACATTTCGCAGCTTCGTCCTTGGCCTACATTCTATCTTTCCGCAGAGTTTCCTTACACTCCGTTCGGTGGGGTTTGCGTGGTAATCTTGCTGAACGGCCTTTAGGTTCGAACCCGCACCAAAATATAACAGGTTTGCCCTTGAGCCACGCTTCATCTTTTCACCAAGCTTTGTCCAAATCGGTTCTGTGCTCTCTCTCTCTCTCTCTCTCTCTCTCTCTCTCTCTCTCTCTCTCTCTCTCTCTCTCTCACACTCTCTGCGCGCGCGCGCGCGCGCGCGCGCGCGCGCGCGTGTGTGTGTGTGTGTGTGCGTGCGTGCGTGCATGCAAGCGTGCGTGCGTGCGTGCGTGCGTATGTGTGTGTGTGTGTGTGTGTGTGTGTGTGCGTGTGTGCGTGTGCGTTGCGTAATCTTGTTCACAGACAAACGAAGGAATCAACGGACACGATTGAAAACATAACTTCCTTTAGCAGAGGAAAGACAGTAACTTGTTTGCTCCTGTGGTAAAGCGGTTACATGCACACTGTGAGGAGTTCCTAGTGCATGGGATGGCTTCACAACAGGAGCAAACGTTACCTCCCCTTGTTTATTCAATATGGCTCTGGTTTCACACACACACACCCCGCCCTCCTCTCACACGTACATGCTCATCCTCTCGCTCGTGTTCAAGTTCTTTTCAGGTTAACACACAGTTAGAAAGAAAGGGGGGGGGGGGGGGGGGGAGATAGATAGATAGATAGATAGAAAGATAGATAGATAGAAAGATAGATAGATAGATAGATAGACAGAAAGAAAGAAAGACAAATAGAAAGAAAGAACGAGAGAAAAAAATGATAACGAAAACAAAAGAGAAAAGAGAAAAGAATGCATTTTTTGTGT
>JAMYXO010005056.1:15000-16199 GCA_033310375.1 Conus canariensis | reverse complement strand
ATCTAAAAACCCCAGGGTGGGAAAATGTTCACATCGCCGACAGTGGGTTTGAAAGGGGGGCGGGGTGGCGTGGGGGGGGTGGGGGGGGAACTAAAAAAAAATTGAAAGAGATAAAATAGGGGAAAAAAGTGGCGCCTATGCCCGGCAAATCCATATCAAGGATATCAACAGTTTATCTATCACTTATTGGCTGTGTGATTAACTGGATAAGTCGCATTCGTTATTTGTTGTTTTAAAAAAAACGTGTAATTACAGCCCTGAAATGGCCCAGTGTGGCACTTCAGCTATAATAAATCTTACTGAATCTCTCTCTCTCTCTCTCTCTCTCTCTCTGCTCCAAGCGTCGTGTCAACTTATTCTTAAAGTTAAAAAATGGGCGGCATTACCCTGGTCTAGCAGTTGAAAATCTGAACTTTTTCCTTACCTTCTTTGAATTCTGGTGCTTCAGTAAGAGCCAGGTACCCCTTCTGATTCGGAAACAAGCCGCTCAGTCGTGGTAGGGGATTTTTGTTTCTAAGAAAAGGCTTTCGAAGGTACAAAATGGCCATCTCGTTCCACGCCACTGGATTCTTTACTTCCAAGCCGCACGCGTGGAAACAAAAGAAGGCGGAATTTCTGGCCTGTTAATCGGAAAACGATGCATGCAACATTAACTGCCCGATTCTGCAGTATCCGCAGGGGGCGGGGAGGAGGGCGGGGGAGGGGGGGGGTGGGGGGGGGAGCGGCATGAAATGCATGCTTGTCTCTTCAAATCACTCCGATGATGCTATCTACCACTCCCTTCCGCCTCCAGGCCTTGGCTAAAAACTGCCCAGGCATTTCCACCTGGCTTGATATATACGCCCGGATCGGAACGGACTGTGAGTGTTGTCGCTTCCACTTTTATGATTCATGGACCCGGTTAAATGGAGGCGTTGTTTTTTTTAAGAGGTATTCCCTCGTAGGAAATAATCGCTGAAACAATGCGTGGAGCCTGAATGAACTACGAGCACATTGTTTCTTTCTGAAGGCAAGATCACCTGGCGCCAAAACAGGCAACACACAACCCTGGACCATGAGACTCGGGATGAGTTTTGGGGCTATTGCGGGGTGGATTATACTTTAAAATCTACCTCCCCCCCCCCCTTTTTTTTCTGGTAGCCATTTTTCAGATGGCTTCGGCTTCACTGTCACTCTGTTTTCTTAAGTTTAAAATTTGC
>JAMYXO010005055.1:12500-16200 GCA_033310375.1 Conus canariensis | reverse complement strand
TGTTCAAGATGTTATGCGTGCGTTCACACACACGAAACCGGTTTATAGTCTCATTCGAAAGACTTTAGGGGAATGAGTCAGAAACAATGTTACCTCCGGAGGAAAAATCCCCCTTTACCAAAACGACTCTGGCGGAGATTCGAACCCGCAGCAATAAGATCACTAGAATCACATGTCCGACGTTCTACCAACTGAGCTATTTCGGCCCACTCTTGCTTCCATCCTCAGTGCTAGGCTTTCCCTAATCCATTAGACCACTTACCCACTTTGCCTGAAGTCAGAATCTGAACCAGGACTGAGATAATCTACGCGGAGCAAAAACAAACGGGAACGGGACTGTTGTCTCTGTTCTACTTACTTGCCAGTTAACAATCGTGATGCCTGCAACAATGCTGCGGAACCGCCATTCAAATGACTCAAAAGGTACTTTCGTTCGCCTGAAATGTCTGTCAGTGTTCAGTAAACTGGCCAGCTGATGTTTGTCATCAACTGCGTGCACCTTTATTCGCGTTGTGTCCGCATTACAGAACACATGGACCGTGCAGGTGACACAGCTGTGGCTCTACGTCCAGTTATCTGTTACAACGCAAAGGGAAATGGCCATTCACATCCTACGCCGTGCGATCAAATGATAATGCTCTCTCTCTCTCTCTCTCTCTCTCTCTCTCTCTCTCTCTCTCTCTTCTCTCTCTCTCTCTCTCTCTCTCCTGAGAGGCGATGTTGTTCGACAGTTACGTAGGAGTGGCTCTATGCGCTCGTTTTGTTTAGAGAGATACCACATCACACACACACACACACACACACACACACAACACACACACACACACACACACACACACCACCACCACACACCACCACACACACACACACACACACACAACACACACACACAACACACCCCTTCCCCACCCATCCACCATCCTTTCTCCTGTGGCCATCAAAAGCAATGAGTGTCAGTTCTGGTGTGTTCTACAACACATTTGCTAAAGAGAGAGAGAGGGAGAGAGAGAGAGAGAGAAAGAGACTCTGTGTGTTTGTGTGTGTGTGTGTGTGTGTGTGTGTGTGTGTGTGTGTGTGTGTGTGTGTGTGTGTGTGTGTGTATGTGATTGCATGCAGAGAGAGAGAGAGAGAATATTTGCTAATCTGTTTACCTGGTGTGTTTTCAAGACAAACAGGGTCTCCACCTGTTTCAGAACTGGAAGGCGCTTCGTACGTGCCTCACCAGCGGAAAAAAAACCCCACTCCGTCACGGCTTCTTCCAGTGACATCTCCGCCCCACTCCACCATGCGTCAGATTTTCCTGCTGCCTCTGCTGGGTCTGTGCAGCCTCACGATGGAAGTCCACAGCAAGAGAGTGCTGGTCATCCCCATGCCCTTTACCAGCCACTCCAAATTCCACGTGAATGTAGCGCGAGGGCTGACCAAACTAGGTCACCGGGTGTGGGTAGCCGTGCCAGACTACGTGGTGTCCAAGAAAGTTCTGGACACTACCAACCTGACCGTGGTGGAGTACCGGACCAGACAGCATGTGGAGGAAAAAGTTATGGAAGGGTTCCGAGACAACTTCTTTCGGGGAGAGGACGACGACTGGTTAAATTACTTGAAAGTACTGATAGATTACACAGACGAGATGCTGACCAACGGAAGTTTTTTTCACGAAGTCCAAGCTCTCCAGCCAGAGTTTGTCATTATGGACAACATTCCCAGTCTGAGAGTGCTGTCCATTATTCCGTACAGACTGGGAATTCCTTTCACTTTTGTCGGCGCTGCGTATGACCCGGTGCCTCAGAGAATTCCATTCTCTCTAGCTACCACCCCTATTGCGATGTTCGCTCATACTGATCGCATGACGTGGACTCAGAAGTTGCTGAACTCTCTTGTGTTTCTGGTGTCTGCATTACACGATTTCAGTACACATGCTGATTCTGTGTCTCGCTACGCCCCTGAGATGCCTTACCTGCCCCTCGACATGCTGGTGGCCAAAGCTGAGCTCTGGCTGGTGGAGACGGACCACATCATGGACTATCCCCGACCTTTCTTGCCCAATGTCAAGTTCATCGGTGGAACCGCCACAGGCCCGGCAAAGCCTTTGTCTCCTCCGTACAGTTCCTTCATGGACAGTTCCCACCAAGGCGTGGTCATCGTCTCCTTTGGCAGCTACGTCCTGGACCTTCCCAAAGCCATCAGTGACAAGATCTTCAACGTCCTGTTGGAGCTGCCTTTCAAAGCTGTGTTCAGGTCCAATCGGACGTCACCAGATCCTGAAAAGATTCTCACGGCATCCTGGATCCCACAGAATGACCTGCTGGGCCACAAGAATACCAAGGTGTTTGTCAGTCATGGCGGAAACAGCGGTCAGTATGAGGCACTCTTTCACGCCGTGCCGGTAGTAAGCACACCCATCTTCGGCGATCAACCGTATAACGCAGAACGCCTTCGTACCAAAGGCTATGGAGAGACCGTGGACATCAGATCAGTCAGTGCTGAAGAGCTGAGGGACACCATTCTCAAGGTGGCCTTCAATCAAAGCTACAAAGACCGCATCACCAAGGCCTCCGAGGTCTTCAAGACTGAATTCAGTGTACCCGTGGAGAAAGCCGCCTTCTGGTTAAATCACGTGATGAAATATGGCGGAGAACACCTGCGCTCTGCGGGCCATGACTTATCCTATTATCAGTTCCTTGGACTAGATATACTACTTTGCTTTTTGGGTTTCTTCTCTATAATACTTTCCCTCTTCGTTGGCTGTTTCTACACATGTTTACGATGCTTGTTGGGCAAACAGAAACAGAAAACTGAATGACTTGCAAGCACAGTTGTTCATTTGAAAAGAGAACAAAGAACATATCTGAAAACCAGTCTAGTTTCTCAATCCATTTTCGTCCAACAGCTTCACATCTCATGTGTCTGTCGAATCCTGTTGATGGTCCTGTCGTTGCCATGTTGACTCCTCAGACTCTGGTCACGTGTCCTGTTCAGTGTGTAGTATGAGCGGTTTGGCTGTGAGAGGCTGATGTAGGCGAAGTGAACTAAGAATTGATATTGCCTTCAACGTCGCAAAAGAACATGGACATTACAGACTCCTTAACCATTTTACAACGGAATACAACTTTGGTGACGGCAGAGTCAGACCGATACAAGACTAAGCCTTTAGGCATAGGTGTAATGATAAAATTGTGTGTATGATTATCATAATTCTTTTTCATTTTGCCGCATCGAGATTTGAGCGATTTTTACTAATATCGTGCAAGATTTTTTTTGTTTTTCATTGACCTTCATGGCAGATAAGTTTGCAACCGACCTAACGGACCATCATGCAACATTGAACATTAAGTTTGCTGTATGATGGGGTGATAACATGAAGATCAGCTACAGTTTCAGGCCCTGGAACCTTCACTGGGGCATTGCTGGCACAAAGGGACGTAGGCGAACAGGCGAAGAAGGCACAACAAAAATGGGAAGAGCAAAACTGCTTGGTTCACATTCCATGTGCGGGCTTGGTTCACATTCCATGTGCGGGCTTGGTTCACATTCCATGTGCGGGCTTGGTTCACATTCCATGTGCGGGCTTGGTTCACATTCCATGTGCGGGCTTGGTTCACATTCCATGTGCGGGCTGGGTTCACATTCCATGTGCGGGCTGGGTTCACATTCCATGTGCGGGCTGGGTTCACATTCCATGTGCGGGCTTGGTTCACAT
>JAMYXO010005055.1:0-2500 GCA_033310375.1 Conus canariensis | reverse complement strand
ATAATGATAATGACAATAATGATGATTATGATGATCATGATAATGATGATGATGATGATAATGATGATGATGATGATGATGATATCATCATCATCATCATCATCAGTATCATCATCATCATAGTAGTAGTAATAATAATAATAATGCTAACAATAACACGATTGGACTTTTTAAACTGTCAAGACATGTGATGACTGTTCTGTTGATAAAGTCAACAGCATGCACATTCTAAGTAACAAGGATTATAAGACAGGTTACCGTACCGCCAAACGAAAGACGAAATAAATTACAAAACGAACACCACGCGTTTCCACCTGTTGGGTTTTCTTCAGGCAAGACAAATAACACTCAAGTCAATGAAAACAATGCACAAAGAGACATTCTCTCATCTCCTCAAAGTGCGCGCAAGACGGATGTGTTGGGTGCAAAATTGATGTGTCACACAGCCATTCTGCGTTCAGTTGAGGAGATAGCCTTCTGTGACTGTATGTTCGTGCTTCGTTTTTATTGTCTTGAATGTTGTTTGTTTTGCCTGGAGAAGACCGAACAGGTCGAAACGCGTGGTGTTTGATTTATTATTTGTTTGTTCTTTAAGTGTAGAGATACAGCAATTTCACTACTAATTTTGTTTCACTTTCTGCCTGCAGTCACGTCACTTCCAAACCCTTGCGCGTATTAAAATTTCCGATATTTCAAGGCGAGAATCTAAATAGTGCTGAACAAAATTGATGCTCCAGGTGTCTTGTTATTTTGCAAGTGACCTCTTTCCGTGATTTTTCAGGTATTGAGGGGAGATAATCTTCAGCTTGTACTCCAAATGTCTTGGTATTTTGGGAGTGCTGTCATTTGGATATTCATATATTGGATTCTGCACTGGAAGATGGGAATGAAGGAGAGTGAAGGGGATGAAAAGAGGGAGGGCAAGAATTGTAGGGAGGGGAGGGAGTGAGATCATAGAAAAGACTGAGGGTCAAGACTGCCTCACAGCGACAGAGAGAGAGAGAGAGAGAGAGAGAGAGAGAGAGAGAGAGAGGAGAGTTCTTGCCTTTATGTAATGCATGTCCGTCTGGTCAGGAAGAGGGCGCTACGCCTACTCTGAGGTGAGTAAGACAAACACTACTTGCAGACACAGGCGCCAACAGACGTGTCATCCATCACCATCAGCCTACAGGGCTCATTCTTCCAATGGATGGTGATAGGATTTAACATGTGTTCAAGATGTTATGCGTGCGTTCACACACACGAAACTTCGGTTTATAGTCTCATTCGAAGGACATTTTGCGGAATGGAGTCATATACAATGTTACCTCCAAAGAAAAAATCCCCCTTTACCAAAACGACCCAACAGAGATTCGAACCCGCAGCAATAAGATCACTAGAATTACATGTCTGACGTTCTACCAACTGAACTATTCCAGCCCACTCTTGTTTCCATCCTAAGTGCTAGGCTTTCCCTAATCCATTAGACCACTTACCCACTTTGCCTGAAGTCAGAATCTGAACCAGGACTGAGATAATCTACGCGGAGCAAAAACAAACGGGAACGGGACTGTTGTCTCTGTTCTACTTACTTGCCAGTTAACAATCGTGATTCCTGCAACAATGCTGCGGAACCGCCATTCAGATGACTCAAAAGGTGCTTTTGTTCGCCTAAAGTGTCTGTCAGTGTTCAGTAAACTGGCCAGCTGATGTTTGTCATCAACTGCCTGCGCCTTTATTCGCTTTGTGTCCGCATTACAGAACACGTGGACCGTGCAGGTGACACAGCTGTGGCTCTACGTCCAGTTATCTGTTACAACGCAAAGGGAAATGACCATTCACATCCTACGCCGTGCGATCAAATGATAATGCTCTTTCTCTCTCTCTCTCTCTCTCTCTCTCTCTCTCTCTCTCTCTCTCTCTCCTCTCTCTCTCTCTCCTCTGAGAGGCGATGTTGGAGTTTGACAATTAAGTAGGTGTGGCTCTGTGCGCTGGTATTGTTTAGAGAGATACCACATCACACACACCACACACACACACACACACACACACACACACACACACACACACACACACACACACGCACACATTCCCTCCCCATCCACCATCCTTTCTCCTGTGCCCATCAAAAGCAACGAGTGTCAGTTCTGATATATTCTGCAGCACATTCGCTAAAGAGAGAGAGAGAGAGAGAGAGGAGAGAGAGAGAGAGAGAGAGAGAGAGTTTGTGTGTGTGTATGTGTCATTGCATGCAGAGAGAGAGGAGAGAGAGTGAGAGAGAGAGAGAGAGAGAGAATATTCGCTAATCTGTTTATCTGGTGTGTTTTCAAGACAAACAGGAATTCCATCTGTTTCAGAACTGCAAGGCGGTTCGCACGTGCTTCACCAGCGACGAAAGAAAAAAAAAAACCCACTCCGTCACAGCTTCGTGCAGCGACATCTCCGCCCCCTCCACCATGCGTCAGATTTTCCTGCTGCCTCTGCTGGGTCTGTGCAGCCTCACGATGGAAGTCCACAGCAA
>JAMYXO010000505.1:37500-44406 GCA_033310375.1 Conus canariensis | reverse complement strand
TCTCTCTCTCTCTCTCTGCGCCCCCTCCCCCCCCCCCCAAACACACACTCTGTCAATCTCTCTCTCTCTCTCTCTCTCTCTCTCTTTCACGCACGCACACACACACACACACACACACACACACACACATATACACACACATACTCTCTCTCTCTCTCTCTCCCTCCCTCCCTCTCTATCTCACCTACACTCCTCTCTCTCTCTCTCTCTCTCTCTCTCTCCTCTCACACACACGCATACCCACACACACACGCACGCACGCACGCGCGCGCGCGCGCGCGCACCACACAAGCACACACACACACACACACACACAACACACAACACACCACACACACCACTTTCTCTCTCTCGCTCTCTCTCTCTCTCTCACACACACACACACACACACTCTCTCTCTCTCTCTCTCTCTCTCTCTCCGCCCCCTCCCCCACACACACACACTCTCTGTCTCTCTCTCTCTCTCACTCTCTCTCTCTCTTTCACGCATACGCACGCACACACACACTCTCTCTCTCACTCTCTCTCTCTCTCTCTCTCTCTCTCTCTCTCTCTCTCCCTCCCTCTCTCTCTGTCTCTCACCTACCACACACACTCTCTCTCTCTCTCTCTCTCTCTCTCTCTCTCTCTCTTTGCCTCGGGGGCACGACGGGTAATGGCGGCTGGCAGGAAGTTTGTGTCGAGTGCTGCAGGAATATTTGCTTTGTTCAACTGGAGTTCTGGACTGTTTGATACCTATACTTGTTTGTATACATCGTAAGTACCAAGTGACAGTAAATGTGATAGAAAATGGTGGACTTGAACACGTGGAGGGCCGTTATCGGCGTTTTCTATGGTAAAGTAAATGTGAGAAGAAAATGTAAACAAAACAGGTCAGGTGACTTGTGAAGGTGAGTTCAGAGACAGATACAAAAACACACATTTCTTCCATTGATGTCGTCGTTGGCTTTGGTTTGATCTTCATAGTGTACGGAGTGATTTTCAGTTTCATTCAAAATGTAACGGAATCTGTGTCATTCAACAGTACGATGTATTATTTCAATGTGCAAAAGGGCACTGGAATCGAATGTGTGGATGAAGGGCAATGTGTCAACACATACATGTGTCAACTTGACACGCACGTGCAAGTGCTGCTGTCTGCTTTCTGTGCAATGCGTGTCGTGTTCTCGCTGCGTAGGCTGCTTCTCAGTGGAGACATTGAGACCAACCATGGCCCCAATACTGAAGAAAAAACACAAATAAAAGATGAAGTCGAAAAGAACACATACACACTGATAGAACAAGACAAGCTTGTTGAAGCAATGATGCAAGCGATGCAAAAACAGCTGCGTGAACAAAACCACAGTGCTCAGAAATGATATGTCTGAAATAAAACAAGACTTGGGCCAAGTGAAACAACAGTGCGAGGAAATAAACAAACGCTGTGACAGACTGGAGACTGAACAAAAACATCTGACTGACACAGTGAAAGACATAACATATGACATACATGACCTGTTTGCTGTGTCAGGTGAAAGAAAGGAAGAAATACGACAATGTTCTGAAACAATTGACAGCATGAGACAAGAACTGGACAAACTGAAGGCTGACACAGAAAAACTAGAAAGTTTCTCTCGAAGAGACAACTTAAGATTTTTTGGTATTTCCCAACAGGGCCCCAGCGAATCATTTGACACATGTGCGCATGCAGTAGTTGATGTGTTGAATAGCATTGACGGACAAAAACAATGGACTGACAACGACATCGGACGTGCACACAGAGCAGGATACAGACGAGATGACCAACCACGACCAATGATCGTGAAATTTAACAGATGGAAAGACAAGATGTGCATAATTGGCGATAGAGAGGTCAGAGAGAAATTACAGCAACAAGGAGTGAGAGTGGCTAATGACCTAACAAATCAACAGATGAAAATAAAGGTTAGAGCTCGTGAAGAAGGGAAAAGAACATTTTTTCCGCAGGGGACAACTCGTGATTGGTCCACGATTACCTGACCCACGGACTTACGCGGAAGTAGTAGAGGGTGGCCGAGAAAACAATAAGACAAACACACACACAGTTACACCTTCTACTCCTCAATTTCAATCTGGAGAGAGTGGGGAGGGTGGGTCTCTATCTGTTTCAGCCAATCAACAGGCATCTCGTCATGTTAACGCATTGAGGGGGGATGGCAGTGAGGGTGGTGCGTTTACATCTTCCTCTGCTCCCCCATCCCCAGTTCGTGCTACACCCGATCGGCAACGGAGTGGTAATGGTGGTAAGGATGGGGGTTGCAGAGCGGCTCGTGACAGAAGTGGAGGTCAGCGAATTGGATCAGCGGCCAGTAGCGGGGATTCCCCCCGTGTCTCCACGGATCGACGTCACGGTAACGACGAACACACAGCGCGTGGCGGAGTTGTGCCTGACAGACAGAGTGGCATGCGAGCGTACCTGTCTAACCAGTCCAGCAAGTCTCTACGTGGGGAAAGGGGTACGGGTGGTACTAGAGCCTTGCGTTCAAACTCTGTAAAAAGCAAATAGGACAGGCTAGACCATCCACAACAATGGACTTTCTTAAGTTATAATATTGAAAATTTGTTTCCAAAACTACGTGATGTTTCTTTTGTAAATTATGTTAACAAATTTGATTTTGTTTGCCTTACGGAAACCTTTTTAGATTCGTCTTTTGACTATAAATGCATCTTCAATGACTATATAAAATTTCATGTTTCAGCTGGAAAGTTTTCATTTCATGGAAGAAACTCATGAGGTATACTCCTTTTAGTAAGAAAATGTTTGGAAAAATATGCAGAAGAGATTCAGATAAATTGTGACAATACAATTGTTATAAGAATAGATAAAACTGTTTTTGGTGTGAATAAAGATATCATTTTTGTTGGTTGTTATATTGTTCCAGAAGGAGGCCCTCTGTATAATGATAAGGCTATCAAAGATGGCGTACTTCTATTAGAAGAGGCTTTATTGGAAAAGTTTGATAAAGAGGATGTATACTTTATTGTAACTGGCGATATGAATGCACGAACAGGTCAGATGCAATCTGAGCATGAAGATATGACAATGTATGATTTTGATTTGTATGAAATGGATGACATTTTTTTTACGTCATTCAAAAGATATGGTTGTAAATAGATTTGGGAAAACGTTAATGGATTTTTGTTTTTTTGTTTGATATGAATATCTTAAATGGGTTTTGTGATGGAGATAAAGAGGGTAATTACACTTTTGTATCCCCTTATGGATGTAGTGTGGTTGATTACTTTTTGATTCATGTTGATTTATTACCGAAATTTGATTTGCATGTTGGTGACTGTGTTCATTCGTGGCATTTACCAATCGAAGTTGTATGGAATAACGTTCACCGGAATTTGGAAAGTAACCAGGTTAAACAACCAGGTGAAGAAAAAATTGTTTGGTCGAATGAAAATGTCCATAAATATAAAGACGAAGTTGAAAGTGATGATTCCAAATTTGTTTACAGTCAGCCCTCCTGCAAATGGATATTGATATAAATGATAGTTTAAATCTTTTTGTTAATGTTTTATATGGAGCTGCTGCATGTATGGTCCACACGGTAGGTCAAGTTCGAATAAAAAGTAATGACTGGTTTGATGCTGAATGTGAGAGAAAGAAAGCAGAAGTAAAAAGGCTGCTAAAAAGATTTCAGAGATGTAAAACAGTGATAAAAGCGAAAAAAAGAGTAGAATATGCAGTATCACGAAAAGAATACATCAAACTGAGAGAAACTAAGCAATTAGAATTTGAGGAAAATAGACTAAAGAAATTAAGAGAATCCATAAACGATTCTAAAACATTTTGGTCAGTAATAAGATCTGTTAATAAGAAAAGCTTAATTTATAATGAAATCTCCATCCAACAATGGTGTGATCACTTTTTTCATGTTTTCAATGACTCAGATAATACTGTACCTCTGGAAGAAGACATTTCACTGGATGATGAGGATGAATCTGTGCCATTGTTCAATAACACCATTTCTAGAGAAGAAGTAATGGATGGTATCAGGCATTTAAGGACAGGGAAAAGTGCTGGACCCGACAGAATTGTTGGAGAAATGTTAAAAGAAGCAAATTCTATCATAATTGATTTTTTTCTTCGCTTATTTAATGAGCTTTTTGAACACGGCAATTTTCCTTTAGAATGGGCTAAATCTATTATTATTCCAATTTACAAAAAAGGTGATTCCAGTAATCCAGATAATTATCGTGGTATAGCACTCACTAGCACCATTAGTAAAGTGTATACTCATATCTTGAACAAATGATTGTCAAAATGGGCTGAAAATGAAGGAAAAATATTAGAAGAACAAGCAGGTTTCAGAGCCAATTATAGTACTATTGACCATATATATACACTATATTCACTTGTACAGAAATATTTATTGAGCAATTCTAAACTCTATATAGCCTTTGTTGACTTCAGGAAGGCTTTCGACTCTGTGAATCGTAATACTCTTTGGAACGTGTTGCGTAAAAGTGGAGTGAATAGAAAACTTTATTTGGCTATTCGTGGTATGTATAATTCTGTGCTGGCATGTGTGTGTGTGCAAAGAGTGAATATTCTAATTATTTTGACTGTTCAAAGGGTGTAAAACAAGGCTGCCTTTTGAGCCCACAATTGTTTTTTTTTTATTAATGAGTTAGCAATTGAAATATCAAAAAAGGAAAGCACGATATTCAATTAATCTCAGGAGCTGTTGAGATATTTTTGCTTCTTTTTGCTGACGATGTTATTCTAATGTCTCAAACAGTTATAGGTCTCCAAAACCAACTAAAGTCACTAAAAGAAGAAACAGATCGTTTAGGATTAACTGTTAATTTAGATAAAACTAATATTATTGTATTTAGAAATGGTGGACACCTTTCAGTGCATGAAAAATGGTTCTATGGAAATGAAGAAATAAAAGTTGTCAATTCTTACAAATACCTAGGAATGATATTTTCAACAAGATTAAGTTTGAATTTTGCTTGGGAAGAGGGAAGCAGAAAGGGTAGAAAGGGTGTCATTGAAATTTTGAAGTCATTAAAAAAGCTAAATACTATTGATTGTAATCTATTTTGGAAATTATTTGATGCCCAAATAGAACCTATTCTTACTTATGCTGCTGAAATATGGGGGGTTTGTACTCTAATCAGATAATGGAAAGAGTGCATACATGTGCTATAAAACGTTTTCTTCATTTACCTTTATATGCTTCTAATACTATGCTATACGGAGAAACCGGCCGATATCCTTTGTACATAAGATCTGTTGTCAAGTGCATAAAATACTGGCTAAAAATTATAAAACTGCCTCAGTCTCGATTGTGCAAACAAGCATACGACATGATGGTAATTCAACTTGAGACTGGTAGAGAGAATTGGGCCTATCAAGTAAAAAAAAGTATTGTCTGTAAATGGTTTTGGTATTGTATGGATGTCACAGGGAGTTGGAAATGATAGACAATTTATTTCAGAGTTTAAAGACAGACTGATATGTTCGTACAAACAAAACTGGCATTCGGCTATTGAGAACAATGAAAAATACAGTTGGTTTTCTTCATTTAAAAATGTCTTTCAAGCTGAAAATTATCTATATATTATATCAGACAAATGGTATAGGATTAATTTTGCTCGATTTCGATTCAGAACTCTCGGATTTAATACAAAGAAAAGATGGTATTTGCCTGGGGCTTCCTCGGAATCTTCATGCCCTATGTGTGGTTATGATGTTGAGGATGAAAAACATTTCTTATTCCATTGTACAGGATATGTAACATTACGGAACAAATGTGATTTTTTTCATACGGATCCAGCTCAGACTCATAATGTTACATCTGTTTACTTTCAAATGACGAAATGATTATCAAATCAGTTGCAAAATTTATAGCAGAGGCTCAGAAATTGCGAAAAGAAAAGATTAACCCACTATTATGCATAATCCATTAATATGATGAAGATAAAAATGAATGTTTATATATCATATGATAAAGTGGATGGTCGAATTTCATATATTTTTGACTGCGTGTGCGTGCGTGCTTACCTGCGTGTGTATATGTGTGTATGCATGTGATTGGGCGAATGTGTGTGTGTGTGTGTGTGTGTGTGTGTGTGTGTGTGTGTGTGTGTGTGTGTGTGTGTGTGTGTGCGTCGGCGTGTGTGTGTGTGTGTGTGTGTGTGTGTGTGTGTTGTGTGTGTGTGTGTATGTGTGTGTGTGTGTGTGTGTGTGTGTGTGTGCGCGCGCGAGTATATATATGTGTGTGTGCGTGTGTGTGTGTGTGTGTGTGTGTGTGTGTGTGTGTGTGTGTGTGTGTGTGTGTGTTGGGTGGGCTGGTGGGTGAGTGTTTGGGATATGTATTTATGTGGCTAAATGATCATTATATCATAACTGATTGAAGTTTCGTTGAGATATTTTTTTTTGTATTTTTTAGTATTGATTTCATATGCCAGCAATATTTCATTTCTGAACCTATTGTTACCCCCCTTGTCATCAGACCGTATTGGTAATGACAATAAAATATCGTGAATCGTGAATCTCTCTCTCTCTCTCTCTCTCTCTCTCTCTCTCTCTCTCTCCTCTCTCACACACACACACACAGACATACCCACACACTCACTCACGCACGCACACACACACACACACACACCACACACACACACACACACACAGACACACACACACACACAGACACACACACACACACACACACACACACACACACACACACACACACACACACACACACACACTGCGTAAGGGAGAAAGGGAGAAAACTCGGGAAGTCTTGTAGAAAGACAAATGCTTCCGAAGCCAAATATGAACAGAAAAGTGATCTCTCTCTCCCTCCCCCACCCCCACCCCCTCTCTCTTTTTCTCTCTCCCTCCCTACCTCCATCTCTTTCTCTCTC
>JAMYXO010000505.1:5000-27500 GCA_033310375.1 Conus canariensis | reverse complement strand
ATTCTGTCTGTGTGTGCTGAATTTTTTTTTTCTTCTTTGTAATCAATTTCTTTATTCTCGTTTGTTGTTCCAATTTTTTTTTTTTTGCTTTAAATTCATTAACGCGTTAATGTTAATGAAGGAACAATTCATCAACTTTTTAATGTATTTGTGAAGATATATGTGTTTGTTAAAAGCTGTGCAAGTTTTAGTAGCTAGTCATGCTTCGTTAGTCCCTTAACGGGGCAAGGGCTGGATGAAAAAAAGCATGTGTTTGCTTATCTGTTACCCTTGGAAATAAAGATTATTATCATCATCAAAAAAAAAAAAAAAAAAAACATGACATTACAAAAAAGTCATCTTGGAGTAAAGGAGAAAGAGACAGGAGAAGTCTGAGACAGACAGACACACAGACAGACACACAGAGAAACACACACACACACACACACACACACACACACACACACACACACACACACATGATAGATATAGATAGATAGATAGATAGATAGATAGATAGATAGATAGATAACATGAGTGTGTGTGTGTGTGGTTGTGTGTGGTGTGTGTGTGTGTGTTGTGTGTGTGTGTGGTGTGTGTGTGTGTGTGTGTGTGTGTGTGTGTGCGTGGTGCTTGTGTGTGTGTTGTGTGTGTGTGTGTGTGTGTGTGTGTGTGTGTGTGTGTGTGTGTGTGTTTATCTCTTTCGGTCCGTCTGTGTTGTCTGTGTCTCGTGTGTGTGTGTGTGTGTGTGTGTGTGTGTGTGTGTGTGTGTGTGTGTGTGTGTGTGTGGTGTGTGTAACAACATATACATATAGATATATGGGGAAAAGGATGGGAAGTGGGTGGCAGATGGAACACAAAATCAGTTCTCTCTCTCTCTCTCTCTCTCTCTCTCTCTCTCTCGCTCTCTCTCCTCTCTCTCTCTCTCTCTCTCTCTCTCTCTCTCTCTCTCTCTCTTCTCTCTCTCACACACACATCTTTGTACCTGTTCACACTCAATAATTGTTTTGATCTCTTTGGCTTCTCAGAAGTATGGATAAATGGTGGCCTCAAACATGAAGACAAATTATTACTGTAGATGAAACTGAAGCGCAGAAGTATTTGATAAGTTCATCTTGGTACGTACAGATCATTTGAATTTTTGCTGTAACCGAAAAAAAATATATTCCTGTGAGCGCAGTAAGCACGTTTCGATATGCCTTTGTAAAGTTTCGACAAGGCATATGTCATTTAAAAGAATACAAGATCAACTGAAAAATCAGAAACATTTCCATTTTACAATAGAAGACGAATTCCGCTTTATGTTTGAATACACAACACATATATCTTCTTTTTTTCAGGGGAAAAATCAGAATATTACAAACGAAGAATATTTTGTACGTATGCTGCAAAGTCAGAACCTTTTGCAGCTCAGACATTTGGTAGAAAAATATATTTCATGCATTGAAATTAAGTAATATTGATGCTAGCAATCCCTGAAGCAGTTTTTGGTTCCTCATACGCAACAGAATGTGAACTGTTGGCAAAGTGATGCTGGTATTCATTTCTTACACTCTCTTGACAGATTCAGTTCATTCCCTTTCAAATTCATTCTTGATTTAATAATTTTTCCCGACCTTACATTTAACTTCTTGAGTTGTCTCTCTCTCTCTCTCTCTCTCTCTCTCTCTCTCTCTCTCTCTCTCTCTCTCTCTCTCTCTCTCTCTTAAAATCTATTCCTGAAAAAGATTATAAACAGCCCTGCATTTTCCGCTTGTGTATGCTGTTGGCTTCAACCAGTGAAACTATTGTAAAAAAATACTTTTTTTTCTTTATCACGCCTTTAAGATTAGAGACGTATTATGTTCTTAGCACGGTTCAATTTTTTTTATCGATTCCTTATGGATCCATTTAGTGTATTTTTGTTTTGTTTTGAATTGTTTGAATATGTCACACTCCCCTTCACATTGGGGCTATGGCCTAGATGTATATATAAACCATTTTCACTCTCTCTCTCTCTCTCTCTCTCTCTCTCTCTCTCTCTCTCTCTCTCCCCCATCTCACTTCATCTCTCTCTCTCTCTCTCTCTCTCTCTCTCAATCTATCTATCTGTCTGTCTCTCTCTCTCTACCTATCAATCAGTCTCTCTGTCTGTCTGTCTGTCTCTCTACCTATCAACTACCTGTCTGCATATCTATCTATCTATCTGTCTGTCTGTCTGTCTATCTACTATCTATCTATCTATCTATCTATCTATCTATCTATCTATCTATCTATCTATCTATCTATCTATCTATCTATTCTAATAACCGAAAAAGAAAGCGAACAACTCACATCTTGGGACAAATTGTCCTGTAACTGTTCCCTGGTTCTTTGCCATGGCGAATGGAGCAGGAAGTGTCCACTGTATGTGATGACCGCTGAAAAACACAAAATGTCACAACATTTGCATTCACAGGTACTGGTATGCAAGGTATAGTGCTTTAAAGACATAAGAAGAAGAAAAAAGAAAATAAAATAAACAAAGAAGAAATACCTAAAAGAAAAAGGAAAAAAAAAAAACCAACGAAAGAAACGGAAAAAATGAGTATACGACGCCCTTACACACACACACACACACACACACACACACACACACACACACACACACAAAACCCACTTTTTCTCTCTCGTCTCTCTCTCTCTCTCCACACACTCACTCACTCATCTCTTCTCTCTCTCTCTCTCTCTCTCCTGCGCCCCCTCCCCCCCCCCAAACACACACTTGTCATCTCTCTCTCTCTCTCTCTCTCTCTCTCTCTCTCTCTCTTTCACGCACACACACACACACACACACACACACAACCTTACACACACACATACTCTCTCTCTCTCTCTCTCTCCCTCTCTCATCTCACTACACTCTCCTCTCTTCTCCTCCTCTCTCTCTCTCTCTCTTCTCTCCTCACACACACGCATACCACACACACACGCACGCACGCGCGCGCGCGCGCGCGCCAACCACACGCACACACACACACACACACACACACACACACACACACACACACACACACACACATCACTACACACCACACACACACACACACACACACACACTTTCTCTCTCTCCTCTCTCTCTCTCCCTCCCCCCACACACACACACTCTCTCTCTCTCTCTCTCTCTCTCCTCTCTCCCCTTTCACGCACACACACACACTCTACTCTTCTCTCCCCTCTTCTCTCTCTCTTTCTCTCTCTCTTCTCTCTCTCTCCCTCTCTCTCTCTGTCTCTCACCTACACACACCTCCTCTCTCTCTCTCTCTCTCTCTCTCTCTCTCTCTCTCTGCCTCGGGGGCACGACGGGTAATGGCGGCTGGCAGGAAGTTTGTGTCGAGTGCTGCAGGAATATTTGCTTTGTTCAACTGGAGTTCTGGACTGTTTGATACCTATACTTGTTTGTATACATCGTAAGTACCAAGTGACAGTAAATGTGATAGAAAATGGTGGACTTGAACACTTGGAGGGCCGTTATCGGCGTTTTCTATGGTAAAGTAAATGTGAGAACAAAATGTAAACAAAACAGGTCAGGTGACTTGTGAAGGTGAGTTCAGAGACAGATACAAAAACACACATTTCTTCCATTGATGTCGTCGTTGGCTTTGGTTTGATCTTCATAGTGTACGGAGTGATTTTCAGTTTCATTCAAAATGTAACGGAATCTGTGTCATTCAACAGTACGATGTATTATTTCAATGTGCAAAAGGGGACTGGAATCGAATGTGTGGATGAAGGGCAATGTGTCAACACATACATGTGTCAACTTGACACGCACGTGCAAGTGCTGCTGTCTGCTTTCTGTGCAATGCGTGTCGTGTTCTCGCTGCGTAGGCTGCTTCTCAGTGGAGACATTGAGACCAACCATGGCCCCAATACTGAAGAAAAAACACAAATAAAAGATGAAGTCGAAAAGAACACATACACACTGATAGAACAAGACAAGCTTGTTGAAGCAATGATGCAAGCGATGCAAAAACAGCTGCGTGAACAAAACCACAGTGCTCAGAAATGATATGTCTGAAATAAAACAAGACTTGGGCCAAGTGAAACAACAGTGCGAGGAAATAAACTAACGCTGTGACAGACTGGAGACTGAACAAAAACATCTGACTGACACAGTGAAAGACATAACATATGACATACATGACCTGTTTGCTGTGTCAGGTGAAAGAAAGGAAGAAATACGACAATGTTCTGAAACAATTGACAGCATGAGACAAGAACTGGACAAACTGAAGGCTGACACAGAAAAACTAGAAAGTTTCTCTCGAAGAGACAACTTAAGATTTTTTGGTATTTCCCAACAGGGCCCCAGCGAATCATTTGACACATGTGCGCGTGCAGTAGTTGATGTGTTGAATAGCATTGACGGACAAAACAATGGACTGACAACGACATCGGACGTGCACACAGAGCAGGATACAGACGAGATGACCAACCACGACCAATGATCGTGAAATTTAACAGATGGAAAGACAAGATGTGCATAATTGGCGATAGAGAGGTCAGAGAGAAATTACAGCAACAAGGAGTGAGAGTGGCTAATGACCTAACAAATCAACAGATGAAAATAAAGGTTAGAGCTCGTGAAGAAGGGAAAAGAACATTTTTTCCGCAGGGGACAACTCGTGATTGGTCCACGATTACCTGACCCACGGACTTACGCGGAAGTAGTAGAGGGTGGCCGAGAAAACAATAAGACAAACACACACACAGTTACACCTTCTACTCCTCAATTTCAATCTGGAGAGAGTGGGGAGGGTGGGTCTCTATCTGTTTCAGCCAATCAACAGGCATCTCGTCATGTTAACGCATTGAGGGGGGATGGCAGTGAGGGTGGTGCGTTTACATCTTCCTCCGCTCCCCCATCCCCAGTTCGTGCTACACCCGATCGGCAACGGAGTGGTAATGGTGGTAAGGATGGGGGTTGCAGAGCGGCTCGTGACAGAGGTGGAGGTCAGCGAATTGGATCAGCGGCCAGTAGCGGGGATTCCCCCCCGTGTCTCCACGGATCGACGTCACGGTAACGACGAACACACAGCGCGTGGCGGAGTTGTGCCCGACAGACAGTGGCATGCGAGCGTACCTGTCTAACCAGTCCAGCAAGTCTCTATGTGGGGCAAGGGGTACGGGTGGTACTAGAGCCTTGCGTTCAAACTCTGTAAAAAGCAAATAGGACAGGCTAGACCATCCACAACAATGGACTTTCTTAAGTTATAATATTGAAAATTTGTTTCCAAAACTACGTGATGTTTCTTTTGTAAATTATGTTAACAAATTTGATTTTGTTTGCCTTACGGAAACCTTTTTAGATTCGTCTTTTGACTATAAATGCATCTTCAATGACTATATAAAATTTCATGTTTCAGCTGGAAAGTTTTCATTTCATGGAAGAAACTCATGAGGTATACTCCTTTTAGTAAGAAAATGTTTGGAAAAATATGCAGAAGAGATTCAGATAAATTGTGACAATACAATTGTTATAAGAATAGATAAAACTGTTTTTGGTGTGAATAAAGATATCATTTTTGTTGGTTGTTATATTGTTCCAGAAGGAGGCCCTCTGTATAATGATAAGGCTATCAAAGATGGCGTACTTCTATTAGAAGAGGCTTTATTGGAAAAGTTTGATAAAGAGGATGTATACTTTATTGTAACTGGCGATATGAATGCACGAACAGGTCAGATGCAATCTGAGCATGAAGATATGACAATGTATGATTTTGATTTGTATGAAATGGATGACATTTTTTTTACGTCATTCAAAAGATATGGTTGTAAATAGATTTGGGAAAACGTTAATGGATTTTTGTTTTTTTGTTTGATATGAATATCTTAAATGGGTTTTGTGATGGAGATAAAGAGGGTAATTACACTTTTGTATCCCTAATGGATGTAGTGTGGTTGATTACTTTTTGATTCATGTTGATTTATTACCGAAATTTGATTTGCATGTTGGTGACTGTGTTCATTCATGGCATTTACCAATCGAAGTTGTATGGAATAACGTTCACCAGAATTTGGAAAGTAACCAGGTTAAACAACCAGGTGAAGAAAAAATTGTTTGGTCGAATGAAAATGTCCATAAATATAAAGACGAACTTGAAAGTGATGAGTTCCAAATTTGTTTACAGTCAGCCCTCCTGCAAATGGATATTGATATAAATGATAGTTTAAATCTTTTTGTTAATGTTTTATATGGAGCTGCTGCATGTATGGTCCGCACGGTAGGTCAAGTTCGAATAAAAAGTAATGACTGGTTTGATGCTGAATGTGAGAGAAAGAAAGCAGAAGTAAAAAGGCTGCTAAAAAGATTTCAGAGATGTAAAACAGCTAGTGATAAAAGCGAAAAAAGAGTAGAATATGCAGTATCACGAAAAGAATACATCAAACTGAGAGAAACTAAGCAATTAGAATTTGAGGAAAATAGACTAAAGAAATTAAGAGAATCCATAAACGATTCTAAAACATTTTGGTCAGTAATAAGATCTGTTAATAAGAAAAGCTTAATTTATAATGAAATCTCCATCCAACAATGGTATGATCACTTTTTTCATGTTTTCAATGACTCAGATAATACTGTACCCCTGGAAGAAGACATTTCACTGGATGATGAGGATGAATCTGTGCCATTGTTCAATAACACCATTTCTAGAGAAGAAGTAATGGATGGTATCAGACATTTAAGGACAGGGAAAAGTGCTGGACCCGACAGAATTGTTGGAGAAATGTTAAAAGAAGCAAATTCTATCATAATTGATTTTCTTCTTCGCTTATTTAATGAGCTTTTTGAACACGGCAATTTTCCTTTAGAATGGGCTAAATCTATTATTATTCCAATTTACAAAAAAGGTGATTCCAGTAATCCAGATAATTATCGTGGTATAGCACTCACTAGCACCATTAGTAAAGTGTATACTCATATCTTGAACAAAAGATTATCAAAATGGGCTGAAAATGAAGGAAAAATATTAGAAGAACAAGCAGGTTTCAGAGCCAATTATAGTACTATTGACCATATATATACACTATATTCACTTGTACAGAAATATTTATTGAGCAATTCTAAACTCTATATAGCCTTTGTTGACTTCAGGAAGGCTTTCGACTCTGTGAATCGTAATACTCTTTGGAACGTGTTGCGTAAAAGTGGAGTGAATAGAAAACTTTATTTGGCTATTCGTGGTATGTATAATTCTGTGCTGGCATGTGTGTGTGCAAAGAGTGAATATTCTAATTATTTTGATTGTTCAAAGGGTGTAAAACAAGGCTGCCTTTTGAGCCCACAATTGTTTTTTTTTTTTTTTATTATTAATGAGTTAGCAATTGAAATATCAAAAAAGGAAAGCACGATATTCAATTAATCTCAGGAGCTGTTGAGATATTTTTGCTTCTTTTTGCTGACGATGTTATTCTAATGTCTCAAACAGTTATAGGTCTCCAAAACCAACTAAAGTCACTAAAAGAAGAAACAGATCGTTTAGGATTAACTGTTAATTTAGATAAAACTAATATTATTGTATTTAGAAATGGCGGACACCTTTCAGTGCATGAAAAATGGTTCTATGGAAATGAAGAAATAAAAGTTGTCAATTCTTACAAATACCTAGGAATGATATTTTCAACAAGATTAAGTTTGAATTTTGCTTGGGAAGAGGGAAGCAGAAAGGGTAGAAAGGGTGTAATTGAAATTTTGAAGTCATTAAAAAAGCTAAATACTATTGATTGTAATCTATTTTGGAAATTATTTGATGCCCAAATAGAACCTATTCTTACTTATGCTGCTGAAATATGGGGGGTTTGTACTCTAATCAGATAATGGAAAGAGTGCATACATATGCTATAAAACGTTTTCTTCATTTACCTTTATATGCTTCTAATACTATGCTATACGGAGAAACCGGCCGATATCCTTTGTACATAAGATCTGTTGTCAAGTGCATAAAATACTGGCTAAAAATTATAAAACTGCCTCAGTCTCGATTGTGCAAACAAGCATACGACATGATGGTAATTCAACTCGAGACTGGTAAAGAGAATTGGGCCTATCAAGTAAAAAAAAGTATTGTCTGTAAATGGTTTTGGTATTGTATGGATGTCACAGGGAGTTGGAAATGATAGACAATTTATTTCAGAGTTTAAAGACAGACTGATATGTTCGTACAAACAAACCTGGCATTCGGCTATTGAGAACAATGAAAAATACAGTTGGTTTTCTTCATTTAAAAATGTCTTTCAAGCTGAAAATTATCTATATATTATATCAGACAAATGGCATAGGATTAATTTTGCTCGATTTCGATTCAGAACTCTCGGATTTAATACAAAGAAAAGATGGTATTTGCCTGGGGCTTCCTCGGAATCTTCATGCCCTATGTGTGGTTATGATGTTGAGGATGAAAAACGTTTCTTATTCCATTGTACAGGATATGTAACATTACGGAACAAATGTGATTTTTTTCATACGGATCCAGCTCAGACTCATAATGTTACATCTGTTTACTTTCAAATGACGAAATGATTATCAAATCAGTTGCAAAATTTATAGCAGAGGCTCAGAAATTGCGAAAAGAAAAGATTAACCCACTACGATGCATAATCCATTAATATGATGAAGATAAAAATGAATGTTTATATATCATATGATAAAGTGGATGGTCGAATTTCATATATTTTTGACTGCGTGTGCGTGCGTGCTTATCTGCGTGTGTATATGTGTGTATGCATGTGATTGGGCGAATGTGCGTTGTGTGTGTGTGTGTGTGTGTGTGTGTGTGTGTGTGTGTGTGTGTGTGTGTGTGTGTGTGTGTGTGTGTGCGTCGGCGGTGTGTGTGTGTGTGTGTGTGTGTGTGTGTGTGTGTGTGTGTGTGTGTGTGTGTGTGTGCGCGCGCGCACGAGTATATATATGTGTGTGTGTGTATGTGTGTGTGTGTGTGTGTGTGTGTGTGTGTGTGTGTGTGTGTGTGTGTTGGGTGGGCTGGTGGGTGAGTGTTTGGGATATGTATTTATGTGGCTAAATGATCATTATATCATAACTGATTGAAGTATCATTGAGATATTTTTTTTGTATTTTTTAGTATTGATTTCATATGCCAGCAATATTTCATTTCTGAACCTATTGTTACCCCCCTTGTCATCAGACCGTATTGGTAATGACAATAAAATATCGTGAATCGTGAATCTCTCTCTCTCTCTCTCTTCTCTCTCTCTCTCTCTTTTCTCTCTCTCTCTCACACACACACACACACACACACACACACACACACACACAGACATACCCACACACTCACTCACGCACGCACACACACACACACACACACACACACACACACACACACACACACACACACACACACACTGCGTAAGGGAGAAAGGGAGAAAACTCGGGAAGTCTTGTGGAAAGTCAAATGCTTCCGAAGCCAAATATGAACAGAAAAGTGATCTCTCTCTCTCTCCCCCCCCCCACCCCCTCTCTCTTTTTCTCTCTCCCTCCCTCCCTCCCTCCATCTCTTTCTCTCTCTCAAACACACAAACACACACGCACGCACGTACGCACGCACGCAGGCACACGCACGCGCGCGCGCCAACACACACACACACACACACACACACACACACACACACACACCCCGACAGAGACACAGAGAGATGGAGGGAGAGAGACAGAGACATAGACAAAGACAGGGAGACAGGAGCGATGGGGAGAGAGAGAGAAAAGGTGGGGGGGGGGGGGGGCAGAAAAAAAGTATGGGAGGGAGGGAAGAAGGGAGAGAGGGAGGGAGGCAAAAACAGTGAGAGGAAATGTGTCTGTATCTGTTTTATATCCGCCATAAACGGCCACATGTTTGAGCGTAGAGAAAGTTAAAATGTCTGTTCTAGATCAGCAATCTTATTTCGCCCGCAGACCCCACTTTTCACATAATCAAATTCTCTTAATCAAAAAAAATAGCTAAAAACCTATAAAATTAAACAAATCTAATCGCGTGAAAAGTGGGGGTTGCGGGCAAAATAATTTTCCTGCTCTAGAACCGCACATTTAAACTTTCTCTCTGATTAACTAACAGGCACTGTGTTTGGTGGGACAACTTGCAACTCTTCGCGAACAAACGATCTTTTAGGGGCAGGCTTTTTGGAAGAAAGAGTCTCTCTTAAATAATACACGGGAGGGGTTGTTTTCATAATTCTTTCAACTTCATATACGTCTACGCTCCATATGGGGTCTGTGGCTCTAATTCTAACATCGCCCTCTGCTTCTCCAGGCGCATACAAGTATCTTACTTTTAATCCAAAAGGCAAGAGTTTCTGATTACCCTGCACATCTTCAGTAATACTTATTTTTTTTAATTTGATCGCGTTCACCGGTTTAAGGCCCGTTGCTTTAAATTCTTCATTGTTCATGGCGCGTAAGACTGCCGGCAATCTCCTAACCCATTCTGTGTTGCGTGTTTTGTCCATAAGGTCTCTATGATATTGATAGATAAACAGACGTTCGGCTAGATTCTTATTAAAGTTTTCTACTAGGGCCTGGGAGCGATGGTTGCCTGGGATCCCTCTCTTAACTGTAACCCGATGTCTTAAAAACAGCTGGTTTACAGCTCCTTTAAACTCTTTCCCATCATCAACCTGGATCAACCTAGGATACTTTAATGGACCTCGCATGTATATTTGTTGTAAAGCTACAGCCACAGCAGTTGAGCTTTTATCCGTTAAAGGCTCAGCATCTTTATATCTTGAAGCCATGTCAACAACTGTAAGAGCATACTTAAACTTTTTTCTTCTAACTTTGTCATGTGGAAGATACAACAAGTCCATCTGGTGGGTGTCATTAGGAACTGAGTTAACAAATCGAGGCCTTATTATTCTTTTTGGGGCAGGCAGATATATTTGCCAGATCGCTTGTTTTGAAAGCCAGTCTTTCGCTTCTGATTCAGACACCCTAGCAGCTTTACTCAGTTTATCAATAGCGGCCTTTCCTTTCCAATACCCTCTAGGAGAATAATATATTTTGTACTTTGTATCGCCCATAAGAGACTGTTTTTTATTACATTTTTAACTATGATTTTTAGATTGAATATGCAAGAAGAAAGATTGCTCCCATAGCACCTATAATAAAGCCTATTTCTACCATTTTCTGATCCTCAGATGGTTCATAAAAGTCAGACAGTTCTGGCGGTGACGATGTTAGAAACTTCCTTCCTGTCATTAAGTAATATTCATTCATTGCGTCATCAACGTCTGTAAATGTGTGCTCTGCATGACCCTGTTCTCTTAACTTTTTATTAATAAAGTCTAAGTGAGCAATTCTCCTTTTCTCGTAAGCGTCTCTTGCCTTAGCTAAATCTTCCATTGCTTTGTTATGGCGTTCTCTCTCTTCATCAGACCGCAATTTACTAAACATATAATTGCTGCCAGAGAAAGCCAACGCATTAACAATAGCTCCTCCCACCATCAGAACTAATCCAGACATCTTTTTATAAATGAATGAATCTTTTTTAGAATGAATCTTTTTTAGAATGAATCTTTTTTTTTATAAATCAATCTGCCTAAATGCATTAATCTTTCTATGCATTAATCTTTCTATGCATTGATGTTTTCTGGGATAATCCCCTGTGCAACAAGAAAGTCTTTTGAAGCAATCCCTGCAGTTATTACAGCTATAACCTTAACAACATCCTCAATGTCTAACCTTCCTAGATCGGCCGGCCTCATTTTAAACATGTTTTTTGCTAACGTACTATATCCTATACTAAGGCCGCTGATTACAGCAGAGTGGTAAATCGTATTAATAATCTTTTTTTCGCTCATGTTTTTTATTAACTAAAAAAATAATTAAAATAATCATAATATGAAAGACTGTCTATGTGCTTTTTAATCAGATAATCTTTTGTTGCCAGAGCTAAAAATAAGGTTGTAACTAGTTTCGGCGAATCTTCTATCTTTCCCATGTTGGGCGGTTTTATTCTTAACAAACATTTTGCTAGGGTTGAATAAACTATAACACCGACAATGGGCACTGCATAATTAACCAGCGTTATACTCATGGTTTTATTTTTTTATTGCTTTTAAAAAGAGTTTAAAAATGGATTGCGACAAGCTATTAAAGTGTGAGGAGGCAGCAGACCTCTGTCATAAAGAAAGATTATACTCTCTGGCTGCATGTGGGAAAACCAGGCAGTATTTAGGCGTTGAACTAAGTATTGAACAGATTCAGCAATTGTCTACATCAGACGTTGAGAAGTATTACGCTAGGTACGAAGCACAGCTAGGATCAAAAATGGTTAGATCGGTGGGACAGACAATGATTAGTTTATATGCTAAGTTAGTAGGCAAGATAGCGCCGATTGATTCAGAAGAAGATTTAAAATATGACTTAACACAAGATCCGGTTTTAACCAAGTCCCTAGAATCTCTTGCATGTGACATGTATTATAGATTTGGGACGTTGTTATGTCCATTCATCATGGGGTTAATTACTTTCAATCATATTAATTTTAATCATATTAATTTTAATCAGACTAAAAAAAATGAGCGAGCAGGAGAAGAATGTCCCACAGGAGCAGAATGCCCCACAAGTGAATTCTCCACAAGTGAATTTACAGGCGAGTGCCCCACAAGTGAGTGTCCCGCAGGTGAGTGTCCCACAAGTGAGTAGTGTTACTAAGTCTAAAAATCCTGGGCGTGTTGAGGCCGGTCGTAAACTAGCTGAATTTAACAGACTGCAAAAAGCAAACCAAGCAGCAAAACAAAAATTATTAGATAGTAATACAACATCAGCGCCAGCACCGCCACCGCCACCAACAACACAATCAAACTATAAGATGTATTATTATGTACTGGGGAGTATTGTTGTTGGTGGGGGGCTTTTAGCATACAAGCGCCTAAAGCCATACTTAGCAACAAAGTCACAACCCCCCACAAAAACAGTAAAAGAACCAGCTTCTGCAAAAAAAGTACAACCTCCTGCTGTAGACCCATTTTTAA
Source organism: Conus canariensis (assembly GCA_033310375.1). Classification (NCBI taxonomy): domain Eukaryota; kingdom Metazoa; phylum Mollusca; class Gastropoda; order Neogastropoda; family Conidae; genus Conus; species Conus canariensis. The sequence continues at coordinate 14,522 of JAMYXO010000505.1, read as the reverse complement.
TAAATTAGTTTTTTAATGTGTTGTTAAGTACTGGTTAAGTACAAGCTAAGTACTGGTTAAGTACAAGCTAAGTACTGATTAAGTCAGTTATAACAAGTTAAGTGTAAGTAAAGCGCAAGTTAAGTGCAAGTTAAGTGCAAGTCATGTTAAGTACTAGTTAAGATCTTAAGTTAAGTACTAGTTAAGTACTAGTTAAGATCTTAAGTAAAGTACTAGTTAAGATCTTAAGTTAAGTACTAGTTAAGTTCTTAAGTAAAGTACTAGTTAAGTACAAGTAAAGTACAAGTAAAGTTCTCCAATGACCTATAGCGTATGAAAGCTCAGGATTAACGTAAGTTCGCTTGTTATTGTTAGAGACTAGTGACTTCTTATCAACAGCGGTTGTGTTTACTTGATGAAGAGTAGAGCGCAGATTAACATTTGTGTGATGAAATACTTTGTTTTCGAAGAGAGCCTGCTTGTAGTTGCCGTGACTTTTTTTTTTTTTTGACAACTTCTTTACCTATGCCCTTAGCTTTCTTCATTACAGAAGTCTGAGTAGCAACGCTATACATCTTCGACCGCAGGCCAACATATTCTTGTATAACCATCCCATTAAGTTCATCCTTCATCTTTCCAATCACTTTCTTGTTCACGGTTGAATGTAAAGGCGAATCTTTTGGGTAGTCGCATGTGTCGTACCACCCATCAGCTCCTTTGGCTACCTCCGCCTCTAAATCCTTATAGAAGTCTTCGGTTGGGATGTCCATAATAAAACTATCAGTGTCTGTGTAAACGACATTTGATTCTGGGTACAGCGGTTTAAAGTAGTCGTATAGAAATTCTAGCATTAATAACTTTGACAACTCTAGCACGGCAAATCCGATAAACACCGGCTTGTCCAACTTCACATTCTGTTTCTTCATCATAATGCCAACCAGGCTGTCGCTAAATCTTCTAAAGTCTTGGTAGTTAGGTTTAGAGACCAGCTTAATTGCTTGTTTTTCTTTTGTAACTAATCTTACATCTTTACGATTGTGTACGTTCTCCATCGTCTTGCCAAAACAGCTGTTGTTCATCAACTTAAAGAAGTCTTTTTCTGATGCATCTGTGGCTTTAGTTCTAAGGTCGGTGTTCTTCATGATGTATGGTCTCATGAAAGGCTCTTGGTCGAAAGTAATTATTCTGTGAACGGCGGTAAGTTTTAACCCGTGCCTTAAGTAAAACTGTAACAGCCTGTAATGACAGACATATTTAGTCTTGTGTCGAAGATTAGGCACGAGTTTGGGTGGTTCGGTGGGACTCATCTTTAATCTTTCTGCCGCTAGAGGATAATCGTTATGAAGGTCATGCAACTCTGCGGGATAATCTAAGTCTACTTCTAAGATTAGTCCTACTGGATTATCGGGTGTAAGCTGTGATAATCGCCCTACCACCCGATCAACCTCATGGGGTCCGTTTATCATTTTAAAGTTTCTTAATGGCAGTGCCTGGCTCATGGCCCATCCATACAGATTGTTGGCATCTAAGTACATCAGATAGTTGGATGGTTTAGTTGGATCATAATCGTCTAAATACTTGTTGTTGGCTCTGCGGTAAGGATGACAGGCCATGCTAATGCCTCCTCTCAGCCCGGCCTCAATCATCTGAAGTGTATCCAGATCAGATATTAAGTCGATCTCAATGTTTGTAGACTTCAAGAATGCATCCCAAGACAACCCCGGGGCAGAGATGTACTGTGATGAATCTAGACCGTAATGTTTCATGCAAGTAGCTCTGTAATTCTGAAAGACGTCAGCTAATAAACACACGTCAGCTAATAAATACTGATCGTGATAGTCGCCCATCGTTTTGCAGCACAGTTCTGTCCAGGCTTTCTGCGCGTATTCATAGTCGGCGTCAGATATGCCTCCACCTCTAAGACGGCTGTAAAAGTCGTCTTTATGTGGCAGCGCCGGCTCGTTAAACCTCTCCCACGAGTCCATGTATTCATAAGGATAGACGCCTTTACGGACTAAAGATGGGTCGAAATATTTTTTAGTGATTGGATAGTCTTGTAGAGATTCTGCTAATTTACTCAAACTCCCCATCAGATGCTGGGCAGAGTCATAGAAGGATAAACAGTCTACAGTAAAGGTCATGTACTTTTCTGATGACTGTGCAATACAGCTAACCCTCTTACATTCAGAAGTTATTGCTTGCATGATAAAGTGAGAATCGTAGCCTCGTAAGTTATGAAAGAAGATTGGCAGTTTCCATTTTTCGGGGTCAACCTTGAGTTGAAGATTACAGCTGCTGTGTGCAGCTCCTCTGAACTTTCCAGTAATGTGATCGTGGTCTCTTACTGTCGCGTCTTTACTGTTGGGTGTTAGCCCTGAGCCGCATATCCAGCAGCGGGTGGTTGATTCATAGCGCCTTTGGTCTTCGGGAGTCATCTTAATGTCTGAGAGATTCAGCTGATTGGAGAATTGATTGCGAAGGTGTTTCATCTGTTGTAAAAATCGATTAGCTGCGTCGGGACCCCTGTAAATCTCTGGTTGTGTGTGTGCCCCATCTGATCTAACAACGACGAAAGCATAAGAACAAATCTGATGGTGGGTTAATAAGGTTGTTTTTTGTTCTTGTTGAGGGCCGTAGTAGTGTGGCAAGATCGCCTCAAAGTCAGCATAGACTACGTATGGCCTCATCTGCAGTTTGTGTACATTCTTAAAACTGACTTTAGACCCGGGCGGGGGCGTAAGAAGTTCGATTTTACAGTCTACAAAACTTTTACAATGTTTCTTATGTTCAGCAGCCGCCTCTATAGATGGAATTCTGACCAAACATCTTCTACAAAGCTCTTGTTTAGCTGTATTGTTTGTAGTATAGGCCATAAGTCTGCTAATTGATCTAATTAATACATAATGGCTCTTGGAACCGTCTGTAAACAGAATCAAGTCGACATGTTTGTTAAGTGGATCGCCTAAAGTGGGAGCATTGGGAGAAATCCTTAGAGGAACTAGATTGTCTACTGGATCCCAGGTGTATACGCTTACGGTTATTGGTTTGTTTTGCTCTTCAAACTGATCGATACTTTCTATGCTCACTGGAAAGGTTATGTTATCAAAGTTCAGACTATCTTTATACTGCCAATAATTAGATACTCTGTTTGCATTATTTTTAACTGAATGTAAGTGTGCCAAAACACACCACATGAAACACATATTGTCAGAATTATGTATATTTAAGACTGCTCGTTTTAACTCTAACTCTCTTGGGAGAGGGATGTAAGAATTGCCGACAATAGGATAGAACTTTGTTTGTCTTAATCGGATTTCAATGACCGTTCCTTCAGACCAACCGGAGCCGCGCAATTTTGCTTCTTCACTCGCATGGTTAAACTGTGTAAGCATGTAATCAGCCCAGTCAGAATTAAAGTCGTAATAGCTGATTACTTCTTTCTGTCTAGTTGAAAACCAGACTAGTATACTATAATCATCGGGGGTTATATATTCAATCTGAATGGCCAACAACACTTTTACTGGCGGGTCAATTTGAAGAGACTCTGGGATTTTAGAAATGGCATGTGTTACGCTTTCCTGAACGTTTGTGGGGTTAATGATGTCCATGACTAATTCGCTGAACATATTGCCCACCGGTTTGGCATCCATCGCTTTTGTGATCGTCATTTTTAAGATCAAATAAATAGGTAATACAAAAAAATAAATACTAAAATTTAGCTAATATTTACTAATTTGATGTAATACAAAAAAATAAATACTAAAATTTAGTTAAATTGAATAGCTGCTCCTTCAGAGTTAGTAAAAATAGACAATTCGACGTCATCAGGAGCCATAATATTAACTAAAATTGCAATACACTTTATAACTGGGTTGGGCCAAGAATCTGGCATTTTACTGATTACGTTAGTTACACTTTCACGAATATCTACGTGCTCAAAAAGATCCGCAATTAATTCGCCAAACTTGTTTCTTAACTCTTCTTCATTAGCCCCCCGCTCCATCATTAACTCTAAGGCGCAGCATATATTTTTAAGCTCTGTAACTACTTTGGTCGTCATTTTTAAGATCGAATATATAAGTAATACAATAATTAAATCGGGCTCGTTTTTGGGTTTAGTTGATCGTTTGCAAGGTTCTGCTTTGCAATGTTCTTTCTGATTGCCTCAGCGTCTACCTGTTGTGAAGTAAAAGTCTTTCTCCATTTCTTTTGGAGGTCGATCTTTTGGCGTCTGTAATTATCGCCGTCAGCCATGGCTCGTTTAAATTCTTCGTCTGTTACTTTTCCATCCAGTAATGTATTGCTTATAATCAGCCTTAATGAATGAAGTTTTGCTGTTGCTAGGGCTACAATGGCAGTGTGCTTTTGTAATTTGGGCGTTAGCTTCTTTAAAACAGCACTTACAATCGTGGACATGGCAACTAAACCCAAACCAACACTCCCAAAAGCTATGGATATCGGTGCCCCAACTCCAGTAGCTAAAAGAGCGACACTAGACCCGGTGCTTAAGCTGGCTACAACTGATGAGCCGGTGATTATATAAGAAAGGACATTTAAAGCTTTAGCATATTTCTTTCTAGTAACCCTATACTTATTTAAGTCACCTTCTATTTCCTCTTCAAGCTTAGTCATGTGCTTTAATCTAAACTGCTGACCGTCTTCCATTTTAAACAAGATTATTTTTTTAATCCTGTACATATCTTCTTATTAACCCTTCTGGCAGCACTTCATCAACAGAGTAAAACGCAATAAAATCAACATACTTAATGAAAATAAAATCGAGTACTGTTGAGTTGTACAACAAGAAATGCGCTATATAAGTATTATACATTATTATTATTATTATTACTGTTAGTTTGTCTTTGTCAACCATCACAGTAACTTTGTCAGAAGATACAGAAGTGTTTATTTCATCCCCGTTTTTAGTAATAACAATAACAAGCCTAAGAGGGCCGCCCAAGTTTTCAGACTTTATTTGTACACCCCTGATTAACGTATGCTCTGGCAAACTAGGATCAGACTCCCTTGGAGTAATAAATAAGCGAAAAAGCATCGTCATTTTTCTAGGCAGTGATTCTAGTTTTGGGTTAAACTCTAAGCCGACAGTGTCGCCCCCCACTTCAGCTAAGGACTTCTTTCTCTGCAGCATATATTCAGAGCCCTGCTTAGTTATTTCAATCTGCTTTTTCTGTTGTGTTCCTGGACTAGGCTAGCAAGAAGGCGTCCTTCATTCAAAGCTTTTCTAAAATTGTATTTCTTATCAAAGTATACATAGGGGCTTCGTAGTTCAAACTTTAAATGCCAGTTAATGTCAGGAAGCAACGCCCAGGCATTCTCTCGTTTATGAAGTTTGTATTCGTGTTTACCAAAATCGTTTGCTCTTAGATTTCTTATCTCTTCCAGGGCAGGATATTGCTGCCGTTTTTTATCTTCAATTTCTATTCGTTTGTAAACACCATCGTCTGTGTACTCAAATCCATAAACATTTCCTGCCACTCCTATTAGATCAAAGTCCGTTGTATCTGCTAGATCTTTTATCTCTACTGCAACGCATTTAGGAGCTAACTCTGCTTTTGATTCGGGCCCTCGAGACATTCTTTTTAATATAAACAATTTATTATTAAACAATCTGTAATAAACAATCTATAATGAGCAATCTGTAATAAACAATCTATAGTAAACAATCTGTAATAAACAATCTATAATGAGCAATCTATAATAAACAATCTATAATGAGCAAACGTATTGAACTGGCGGGTCAGTCCGTAAGCATAGTTTAGCGTGCTTAGATTTTTCTAGCTGCTCTTTTATTTTTTTTTTTAGCTCATCCTTGTCCCTGATTATATAGTTTTCACTTAAACATTCTTCAAAACTATCCCTGTCCTTAGTATAGAATAAGATGACTGATTTTAACTGCGATCTAAAGTCTTTTAAGACAGCATTGTATTTTTGAGTTAAGAGCCAAACAGAAACTAATGCGTGTCTTCCGCTAAAGGCCAGCTTAGACAGAGTCCTTCTTTTTTTAACAATGTCTTGTTCGGCTGAACAGTCATCAATAATAAACAGCGTTTCAGTTCCCTCAAATAGCCTATAGTAATGTTCTAAACAGTCGCTTAGCTTGTCAGTAGGATCAACTAAAAATATATTCTCGTCTGTCCAAACAAACTGCCTTTCTTTATAAGACTTGTTGTGCTTAATGGTTGTGCAGAATATAACAATGTACTCGTAATGAAACCTGTAGACTGTTTGTAACAAATCAAGTACGAAGACAGTTTTCCCACACCCAGTAATCCCACAAATAAGCGAACAGTGCGGGTCTTTGGGCAAAAAGTTCAAACTATCCATCTGTTTTAATAGGCTATTTCTTTCAGTCTATTTTCTTCAATGTTCAGCTGGGCGTCATAAACCACAAAAACGTGCATTTGTATCTGGCCATTCTCCTCCTCTTCCTTATTAATCTGTATGAGTATGCCATCTGACCCTACCCTTCTTCCACTCCCGTGCAGTCTGTTGTCATACGTTGATCTAAAATCCAGCCATAGTCCATATTTGTCTGTTAGATAATCTTCGAGTCTTACATCGTGAAGGTGAAGTTTTTTACACACATGATCGGCTATGGGACTTGTCTGTCTGCCTCCGGCGAATAACTTTCTTATTTCATCAAAGTGTTGGTCGGGTAAAAGTCCGGCCGAATACAACTGAAAAGGCTTGCCATCTACTGTGCAAGACAACTGCTCAATTTTTGGGTTGTAAAACACCTCAGATTCCCTCTTAAAAGGAGCTGAGGGTTCAGTAAATAGCAAGAGAACCCCCTTTAGGGACCTTAAAGAATTGCTTATAGCTATTTCCCAGACAGTGTCTTGCTTGTTTTTAATCGCTAGACTGTGGTGTAAAACTCTTTCAAAGTAAACAACCGCCCTACTTTTATACTGATTTAAGATTATTCTAGCTAGTTCAGGGTTAGTAAGAACGTCAAAATTAAGAGAGATGTTACTAACAGTGTATTTGGCTAAGGGATCATCTGATAGAATAACAGACCCGCTGTCATTGAATGTCAGTTCGTAAGTAAGTCTGTCTCTTAGTGCGCCTTGGTAATATGGCTGATGGGTTTTTAACAGTTCAAAATCTAGAGGGATGCAAAATCTGTTCTTAAATGCTCGCGCTATTGCCTGGTCTCCCTCGTCTTCCTTTGCATCTGCAGAATTAAGCCTGTGCTTAAGACCGTTTGGGCTCTGGATTCCTTGAAAGATTTTGTCTTTCCTTTCTGTTCTAGGCAGCCATAGATCAGAATAGAGATTAAAAATGTCTGCGCTACTCAGTGAGAAGACTTCTCTACCCTCCAGTTTAATTACCATATTTTTAATGATGGCCCTGCCCAGGTTAGCAACGACAGTAGCATTAGGATCCGCCGACTCAATATCTATTTTGAATGATAGCTTGGCAGTGCCTGGCATTATAACATCGTCAGGCCCAAGGTCACTAAATCTTACTGTTAATATTTCATTGGGCTCAATTGTTGATGGATTATTTACAACGCGTACAGTCTGTCTTATGCCTTTTATGCCATGGGGTTCCTTCGCTTTTCTGAATGGATCAAGGTCGCAGCCGTATGGGTTCATTTTTTATAAGACAAAAAATAATAAATATATAAATATGGCTGATGAAGATTTTGGCGCAATTGATTCTATTGAAGAAGAAGAAGATGATTTTGGCGCGATTGATTCTAATGAAGAACCGGGCCCTTCATTGCAAGAAGAACTTGAAGCAGCAGGCCAAGGAGCAGGATTAGGCCAAATACGATTGTTAGATAGAATTGAATCATTATATAGCAGTATAGGGCGAGAGCCACCAGAAGTACTTAATGTTTCCAATTTTGTAACAGATGAAAATAATCATTTGTTTGTAAGAACTAGTAAAGGAAAGCTTGTAGGACTTACTACAAAACCAGACCCAACCCAGTTTTTAAGCAGGAGCACAATTCTTAGAGATCTCCCTGTTTCTGACCAAAGGCAGTTAAACTTTATTGGCAATCTAAGGTCTGAGGCTGTTGGGGCTTTACAGAACTTGGGGCAAAGGCTGCCGACACGATCTGAAATAGAAATGATCTCTATTCAAGAATTAAGTCAAAGAACAGATGAGGCAATAGCAGAAATTGAGACGAGTTTTAATGAGGAGACGCAGTTAAAAACAATTGCCGATTCTCAAGTGCCTAGTCAAAGAGAACGTGAGCTGAGTCCTGAAGAAGAAGCAGCTTTAGAAACAATTGATGATCCTCCATTGTCTGAGAGTGTACACAGGAATCTTAAAGCTTCTCTGCGTGAACTCAGGGGTCTTGATGATGCTCTGCGGAGAATAAATGGCGAGCTAAAAAACAACTTGTCAAAACTTGGTGAGCTAGATAGAGAAATAAGAGAAGAAAAACATAAACTGGCTGATGCAGATGATAACAATTTAGGGTTAGAAGAAAAGGCTAGAATACAGGCGAAAATACAGGAGTTAACGACAGAAAGGGCAGCCAGGGTAGCGGCGTTGTCTACTAACAGAGAAAAAATAGCATACCAAACAGGCAGAATCAGAGAAACTATAAACAGAATACTTCATGAAAATACTACGTTAGCAGAAAGAATAAGGGCTCTGTTCAGAGAGCGGGGGATTACAATAGTTAGTATATTGACAGCTGTTGGGTTTGCTATCTCTACACTGGTTTATGCATTAACTGGCAGTGCGCCAACAGGGCCAGTAGCGCCTCCAACGCCTCAGCCCGGTAAAAGCTGGATTAGAAAACAATTGCGCCATCTAGCAAACTTATTAAAGAAGTTAGCTGTTAAAGCGCTTGATGCTTTGCCTGGCATAATAGGCAGCGTTGTTAGTTGGGTTTTGTCTACCATAGGCAAAGTGGCTGGTTATATGGCTGACCATCTGTGGACGTTAGGAGTGCTGGCTGCTGGTTTAATTTTTAGTGAAATAAAGTATGGCTAATCCAGTAAAAGTTAAAAACACAACAAGGGCTGTCTTTTCACTAGTGTGTCTGTCGGGGTGAGGTACATCAACAGGCGGTGGACTGCTTTCTGGGCTGCTTATAACTGGTGGTGGTGGGTCGCTTTCTGGGCTGCTTATAACTGGTGGCGGTGGGTCGCTTTCAGGGCTAGATACTTTTTTTAAAATGGCTGGTGCGGGCCTTGTGTTTAAACCTTGATTGTGTCCTAAGTTTTGATCGTCTCCGGCTATGAGGATTTCATTATTGTAATTCTGTATCATGCCAATCTGCAGTCTGAGGTCAGAAGGCAGCATGTATAATCCATGACCCACAACAAAGTCAACCTTTGATCTAGCATGTAAAAGAACGTTTTGGTACCTTTGTATGCTGGAAGGCAAATCAACAGCAGAGTTAATAGCATCTTCTAAATTGGCTAGAAATTGTTTTCTGGCGTCAAACCCTGTAGATTGATCCACTATGCTAGACTTGGTCTGTGCTTGCGCTCCTAAAAGGCACCAAACGTACGTCCGTATGGAGTCATTAAGTCTTTGCACTCCTGGCATTGT
>JAMYXO010005054.1:0-16201 GCA_033310375.1 Conus canariensis | reverse complement strand
CCCCCGGGGAAAAAAAAGGGCCGGGGGGGGGGGGGGGGCCCGGGGAAGGGCCCAAAAACCCCCCCAAAAAAAAAAAGGGGGGAGGAAAAAAAAAAGGGGGAAAGAACAAAAAAAAAAGGGGGGGCCCGGGGGGTTTTGGGGGGGGCCAAAAAAAAAAAAAAAAAAAAAAAAAAAAATTTTTTTTCCCCCCCCCAAAAAAAAAAAAAAACCCCAACCCCCCCCCAAAAAAAAACCCCCCCCCAAAAAAACCCCCCCAAAAAACACCCCAAAAAAAAAAAAACCAAAAAAAAAAAAGAAAAACCCCAAAAAAAAAAAACCCCCCCCCCCCCAACATTTTTGGGGAAAAACCCCGGGGGGGGAAAAGGGGGGGCCCAAAAAAAAAAAATTTTTTTTGGGTTAGGGGGGAAAAAAGGGTTTTTTTTTCCCCCCCAAAAAAATTCCCCAAAGGTTTTTCCCCCCCCTTTTTCCCCCCCCCTTTTTTTTCCCCCGGGGGGAAAAGGGGGAAAAAAAACCCCCCCCGGGGGAACCCCGGGGGCCCCCTTCCCCCCCCGGGGCCGGGGGGGGGAAAAAAAGGGGGGGGGGTTTTTTTTTTTTTTGGGGTTTTTTTAAAAATTTTTTTTTTTTGGGGGGTTTTTTGGGGGGGTTTTTTCCCCCCGGGGGGGGGGGGCCCCTTTTTTTTTTTTTCCCCCCGGGGGGGGGTTTTGGGGGGGGGTTTTTTTTTTTTTTTTTTTTTTGGGTTGTGTGGGGGGGGTTTTTTAAATGGGTTGGGGGGGGGGTTTGGGGGGGTTTTTTTTTGGGGTTTTTTTTGGGGGGGGGGGCCGGGGGGGGGGTTTTTTTTTTTTTGGGGGGGGGGGGGGGGGGGGGGGGGAATTTTTGGGGGTGGGGGTTAGGGGGGGGGGTTGCCCGGCCCCCCCCCCCGGGGGGGGGGGGGGGGTGGGGGGGGGGGGGGGGGGGGGGGGGGGGGGGGGGTTTTGGGGGGTTTTTTGGGGGGGTTTTTGGGGGGGGGGGGGGGAAAAAAAGGGGGGGGGTTTTGGGGGGGGGGGGGGGGGGGGGGGGGCTTTAAAAAAAAAAAAAAAAAAAATTTTTTCAAAAAAAACCCCCAAAATTTTTAAAAAAAAAAAGGGGGGGGGGGGGGGGGGGGGGGGGGGGGGGGGGGGGGAAGGAAAGGGACCAAAAAACCACAAAAAACAAAATTTAAAAACAAAAGAAAAGAAAAAAACTACAGACCATAATTTTTCCCATTTTCCTTCGCTGCTCAGCTTCAAAAAATCGCTGTACCATTAATTGAAAGGATTTCATGTTGTCTTTTTTTCTTTCTTCCTTTCTTTTCTTCAAACCCCCCCCCCCCCCCCCCCCCCCCCCCCAAACCCCCCCCCCCCCCCCCCCCCCCCCCCCGGCCTTCCCAATAAAAATTTCCTTTTTACGGGGGGGCCAAGTAAATGAACTTGACCCCCTTCCCCCCCCCCTTTCCGGGGTTTTTTAAAATTTCTCTGACTTTCCCCCAGGCGGGGGGAAAACCCCCCCGGGGAAAACCCGGGGCCATTTTTAGGTGCGGGAAACCCCCCCTGGGAAAAGGAAAAAACCACATTTGTCCCCCGGGTTTGGGAAAATTTGCCCGGGTTGTAGTGATGCCGCCCCCACTTTTTGTGCCCTTTCCCGTTTTTGTTTTCTGTCTTTTGCTCCCCAGTGCTTCCAAAGGGGTTTTTTTTTTTGGGTCTAAAGGTTGTATTTTTTAAAACCCTTAAAAAGGTGTTGTCAATATTGGGAAACCTGTTTAAATTTTCCTGTGTCACTTTTGGGGGAAAATAAATTTGGGTTTAAAAAAAAAACCCGAATTTTTTTTTTTTTCATTGTCTTTAAATTTGGAGCGGGTTTGGGCATATTTAAAGCTGTCCCTTTAAAATATCTCTTTCACTTTTTTTGACTTTGAACGGGTTTTGCCAAAAAATTTTTAAACCCCCTTTTAACATTTCTGTTTCAATCTTTTTTTTTTAAAAACTTGAACTGGGGATTTTCCCCAAAAAACTGTTTACATTTCTTTTAAAGTTGAACGGGTTGCCAATGTTTTTTAAAACCTTTTAAAAATTTTTTTTCCTGTTTTAGTTTATCCGGGGTTGCCATGTTATGTCCCTTTGTTTTTTTTTGTTTCCACTTTTAAACAAAACCGGGTTTTCCCAAATTTTCCCAAAAATTTTTCCCATATTTTCGGGTTCCCTTTTTTTTTAAAACTTAAAATTTTCGTTCCCAAAATTATTCCAAACCCCATTCATATTTCTTTTTCATTTTTTTTAAAACCCATAAAGGTTTGCCCAATTTTTTCCGAAGTTACTTTATTTTTCTTTTTTGACGCCCAAAAACAGGGACCTGGGCCCCCAAATTTTCCCAAAACCCTTTCCCATATTTCGGGTTTGAGCCCTTAACATGACCTGGCCCCCCCAAATTTACCCCAAACCCCATTTTTATTTTCTTTTTGGGGACTTTTCTTAATTTGGAACCGGGAATCCCAAATTTTTCCCCGAACCTTTTCATTTCTTTTTTCCGCGTTTTAAACCATTTTACGGGGTCCCCCAGTGGTCCGAAAACCCTGGAAAAATTTTTCATTTTTTAAACGGTTTTAACTTAACCGGTGCAATTTTTCCGAACTTTTTCCCCATTGTTGCTTCACTGTTTTTTTCCCATGAATGGTTCCCCAATAGTCTGAGGGGTTTTTTATTTCGGGTTTAAAAATTTTTAGCATAAAATTTTCGGCCAACATCTTTAAACCCCCATTCTTTATTTTGTTTCACTGTAAAAAAATAAAAGGGTTTTTCCAATTTTTTCCAAAACCTGTTTAAAATTTTTGTTTCACTGTGCCCTTAAACAGAGCGGGTTCCCATTACTCCAATCTGTTTACCAAAAAAAACACACACCACACACCACACATAAAAACGAAAGCACGAAACGCCGCACCAGCACCCCACCCCACGCACGCACAAAACACAAACACAAACACAACAAAACACACACACCCCAAAAACCCGGGCACGCAGGGCACGCACCGTTTTTTTTCCCAAACCCCCCCCCCCCTTTTCCCACAGCCAAAGCCAGGACCCCACCCAGCCCGGCCCTGCCCGGCCCACCACCCCCAAATAACACAGGGAGAAAAGTTCAGTGTCAAGGTCGTAAAAAAGGGGAAAACCCCAAAAGGAGGAGGGGGGAACCCCCATCCCAAACGGCTCCGGGATTCACTTGGGTTGGGGGGGTTTCCAGGGGGGGAATTTTGATCCTACATACCAAAACACCACCTACTAAGCCCCCTACTGTTAAAATGTTTGGTTTGTCGCCGGACCCCCCCTGTTTGTATTCTGTTTCCCCTTGTCTTGACTTGGCCGGTTGCTAGTTTTTCCGAACCTTTTCCCATTTTCTGTTTCCTTACCCGTAACAGGGAAATTACCCAATTTCCCATCCCGGGTTTCGATTGTTTCTTTGGTTTTTTAACTAAAATGGTTCCCCAAAATTTTAAAATTTTTTGTTGTTTTGTTTCGGTTTCACTGCCCCTTACAGGGAAATGTTTTTTGTCTGTCTCTCTTCTGTTCCTCTGTCTCCTTTTGTCTCTCTCTGCCCTCTCTCTCTCCTCTCCTCTTTCCCCCCTCCTCTCTCTCTCCCCCCCTTTCCCCAAACTCTCTCTCTTTTTTGTGTGTGTGTGTGTGTGTGTGTGTGTGTGTATGTGTGTGTGTGTGGGTGAGTGTGTGGTTTTTGGCGTGGTGTGTTGTGTGGTGGGTTTTGTTTTTGTTTTGTTTTTTTTCCCCCGCGCCCCCGCGCGAAGGGGTTTTTTAGGGGCCGTGGTGGGGCCCCCCCGGTGCGCGTTCCGGGGGCGTGAAATCCCGTGGGGGTTTTTTTTTTGTGGTTTTGTGTTTTGGGGTGCACGCGGCGCCCCCATTTTTCCTGTTTTTTTAAATGTTTAAAATTTTGTTTTGGGCCCCCTTTTAAACCAAGGGGGGGAACTGAAAAACGGACGAACAAAAGGTTTTTTTTGGGGGCCCCCCCCCCCCCCCCCCCCAGGTTTTCTCCCAGAACAGCCCCTTTTTCAATCAAACAAAAAACAAATGGGGGCCTCGATGGGGCGGGCGGGGGTTTTTCCCTGTCCACAAAAAGACCCTTTTGGGTTTTTTACCCCTGGGCCCTTTTTTCGTTCTTTTTTCCAAACCCTGCATCAAACCGCCTTGGGTTTCATTAGAAAAACAAACACACACACAAAAGACAGGACATATCCGACACAGACACAGGGAAACACCCCCGGGAAAAGCCCAAACACACACACAACACCGCACACACAAAACAAAATGCAAAACCGGAAAAGAGAGGGGGAAAGAGAGAGGGGGGGGGGAATTTTACGAATGGGGGGAATTTACAAGTACGAATCCCGAACGCGAAAAAAATTTTTATTGGGGGGCCCCAAAAAATTTGGTTAACCCCAACATTTTTTTTTAAACACCATGCCCTCAAGAAAAAAAAAAAAGAGCAAAAAAACAATATCAAAATCATTTTTATTTTAAATAAATATATACTTTAGAGGAGAAGAGGACTGTCTTCTGTGAAAATCAAAAAACATTTTTGGGGACACAGTAAAAAAAAAAGGATTTTTTTAAAAACAATACCCAGCCTTCAAAAAAACATCATTATGACACTTGGATTTAAAACATTTAAAAACCCCCCCCCTGAAAAAAAGGATACTAATGCTGAAAAAATATTTTTACCTTTTAAAAAACCATAATGAACAGCTGGAAATTTAAATAATTAAAAACGTCAATCCCCAAGTTTTTTTTCCCAAATCGGGAAAAAACTTTCAACATCGAAAGGACTGCTGGCCCGGCCCCCGGTATTTTGGAGGGGTTTTTTGAAAAAAAGGGTTGAAAATTCTGATTTCATTTTGGAATTTCTTGGAAAACCTTTTTTCAGCTCTTTTTTCCCAAAGGTTTTTAAATTCCTGAAAAACCTTGGGCAGAATCCTTTTATTAACCCTTCTGTAAAAAGGGGAAATGTAAAAAAATTTCCCCAAAATTACCCGAGACTTTTTTCGCTTTTTTGATGTTCCTTCCCCATGCAGGAATGGGGGTAAAGAAAAAAATCTTAGGGGAGAATATAAAGCTGGTTTTTTAAAAAATTTTTAAATACTCTATCTTTAGATCATATAATTATTTTTTCTGAGGGTTTTCCCTTTACAAAAAAAAATTCTTTTTAAAATCGAAAAATTTTCCTCCCTTTGGGCCCTTCATTGATTCGGGAAAAAAAAAAAAAAAAAAAAAAAAAAAAAAAAAAAAATTTAAAAAAAAAAAATTTCTTTTAAAAAAAAATTTTTTAAGGGCCATTTTTTTGGCTTTTTTTTGAAAATTTGGTGCCACAATGGGAAAAACCAAAACTTAATTGTGTAAAAAGGGGAAAGGCCCGGCTCTCTCTCTCTAAACCCTCTTCTCTTCTCTCGGTCTCGGGCCCCCCTCTCCCTCCTTTTCCCTCTCATCCCCCCCTCTTCTTTTCGCCCTTTTTTTTTTTGGACGGGGAGGGTAATGCCCCCGTAGGGTTGGGGACGGGTGCCAATTGTTGCTTTGGGGTTTCCTTCCCTTGCCGCCTCCGCTGGACATTTTGTTTTTTGGTTTTGAAAGTGGGGTTTTTGTTTTGTGTGTGGGTGTGGGTTTTTGTTTTGTGTGGTTGGGGGGTTTTTTTGGGGTTGGGGTTTGTTTTCCCTTTTGGGCGGCCAACCGGCGCCCAAGGTTTTTTTGTACCAGCGTGAGTTTTGTCAGATTGCCCGGGGGCCTCGGCAAATTCCACGGTCTCGGGCGATGGGTAAAGGATACCTGCAGCAAATAAACTACATCAAAAACTGACGAGGTCCCCGGGGGGCCCGACCCGACCAGGGGGGATTCAAAAGGACACAAAAACAGAAAAGGGGAAGGGACAAAAAGGCATAATTTTTTTTGTTTTTTGTTTTCATACAAATTTGGCCCAGAAGAAACCGACCCTCCTCAAACACCGGGAAGGCTTTTCAAACAGACATTTCCCAAAGTACCCCGGCAGTTCACAAAGGGGAAAACGGGGGTTTTGTCCCAATACAGCCAGGCTTTTCAAAAAAGGACCCCTCCAGTGCGGGCATTTTAAACCCGACAGACAGGGGGCCCCCAAAATACCCCCCAAAGGGGGGTTAAAACAAAAACCCCCCCTTTGGCACCGGCAGTTCAGGGGACGCCCGGGGGGTTTTTGGTTCCCAAAAATAAAACCCAAAAGGCCGTTAAAAAGGGACCCCCCAAAGTGCCCCCCGGCCCAAGTTCCGACAAAAATTTGGGGGTTTCCCAATACCCCCAGCCCAGGGGGCTTTCACTTTTAACATTCCGGGGCGGGGGCCGGGGGGCGTTCGGAAACCTAACCAAAAGGGGGGGGGGTTCCCAATTTCCCCCAGCCAGGGGCTTTTTAAAACCCGCCCTCCAGTGCACCCCAGACAAAGGGTTTCCCCAAAAAACCAGCCAGGGGCCGTTTCAACGGGACACTCCAGTGCGGGCCCGGGCCTTTTCACGAAAAGACAGGGTCCCCAAATTTCACCCCCAGGGTTCAACAGACACCCAAGTGCACCCCCGGCATTTTCAGCGACAACAGGGTTTGTCCCAATCCCAACCGGGCTTTAAAAAACAGCCCATTTCCAGTGAAACCCGGCCCCTTTTCACCCGGACAAACAGGGGGGGGGGGGGGCCCAATCCCACCCCGGGCGTTCAAAAGAAAATCCAGTGCGGGCCGGCCGTTTCAGGGGGACAGACTTTGGGTTTTGGTTCCCCCAATACAGCCAGGGCGTTAAACGGGGACATTTCCAGTGAAGCCGGCAGTTCAGCGGGCCCAGCCCATTTTTGGCCCCAAATTTCCCAGCCAAAGGCGTTAAACAGAAAAACCCCCCAGTGCAGCCGGCATTTTAAAGGGGACAGACAGGGTTTGTCCCCCTTTCAGCCAGCGTTCAACGGGACACTCCGGGGGGTTGCTACCGGCCGTTCAGCGACAGCTTGGTTTTTTTCCCCAATAAAAATTTCCCCAGACCTTAAAAAGCATTTCCCAGTGCCACCGGCCCCCGTTTTCAGCGCAGACAGGGGGTTTTCCCAATAAAAGAAAAAAAAAAAAAAAAAAAAGAAGGGTTTTTTGGGGGAAAGAAAAAAAAACCAAAAAAAAAGTTAAAAAGTTAAAAAAAAAAAACGGAAAAAATTCCTTTTTTTGGTTTATGCTTTAGTTTTCCGGATTTCCACCGAAAGATCCGTCCCAACTTTTTAACGGGGTATCCTTGGGCTTCTCTAAAACCGATTTTAAAAGAACATCTTTTCAGAGCTGTGCGGAATTTTAACTAAAAGGGGACACCTTCCCTTTTTAGGTCCGGATCGGCACGACGGATCCACAAAAAAAAGTGCCCGGGGAAATCATTGTCCCTTTTCCCCCTTGCATTTTAAAAATTAAAATCAGCGCCCTGCCTTTAAAAAATGTCAGGTGGGGGAAAACCCCCCCCCCAACCCCCCAAATTTTCCCCCCCTCCCTTCAGATTTTGTTTTTCCCCCTTCATGGATCCCATAAAAAAAATTTGAAGAAGGGTTTTTGTCCATGGCGTAAAAAAAATTTCCCTCCACCCTTCCACGGGTTTTTTTTGTTAAAAACGGTTCACATTTTTGGGGAACTATTTTTACAAAAAACCAAAAACCAAAACAAAGGCGAAAAGAGGGGAAAAAGGAAAAAAAGGGGGGAGAAAAAAAAAAAATGGCCTGTCCGGGACTAAGTTTTGTATTTGAAGGGAACGCCCACCCCCCCCCGGGTTTTGGGGCCCCCTTTCCCTTGGGACCTTGGGGGTGGTCAGGGTACTGGAACCAAAAGGGGGAAGAGGGGAGAGAGAAGAAAAGGGGAAAAGGAGAGGGGAAGAGAGGAAGATAGAGAGAGAGAAGAGAGAGGAGAACTAAAGCCCTCAAGACTCAAATGTTTTTTTCCCTTAAAAGGGCCCTTTTTCCCCCTTAAAATTTGGGGAAAGCACATCAAAAAACCCTTTGTCAAAAAAATATTTTTTTTGTTACATACTTAGTTCTTTTTTTGAATGTTTTATAAAAAATAAATCGCAAAAATTTTTTAACCGTTTTTTATTTGTTTGACGACTTTAACAAATTTTAATTTTTTAAAAAAAGGCGGGGATTTTTAAAAATTTCCCTTTTTTTTGAGAAAAATTTTTTCCTTTTCTAAGTTCGTTAGTACTGGCAAGCCAAATACAAAAAAATTTTCACCCTTTTTTTGCATTTCGACAAAAAAAAAACCCCAATTTAAAAATTTCCCCATTTAAGACTGTCTATAACAAAAATAAGGGATAAAAGAGGGGAAAAACCCCCAAAATCTAAATTTTTTTTTTTTAGCCCATGATGCGTTTTTTAAAATTTTTTGCCTTTTTTAATTGATAATATACAGGTAAAAATCGTAATTTTTTAAACGTTCTAATAATTAAAATCTGTCCGTTTTTGTACATGCAATTTCCCCTTTTTGGCCAATTTTGCATTTAAAACGGTTTTCTGGGGAATTTCCCGGGAAAATTTAAGCACCATTTCCCCAAAAAACCTTGGTTCATCCATACAAATCCAAAACCCATTTTCCACATTTTTTTCATTCTCCCCAATTAGTCACCCGTTTTTTCTTACCTCTGTCGCCCCCAATTCTAACAACATTCGATATGCTTTATATGGGAATCGTGACCTTGAATCGAGAAAATTTTTTCAGCCAATTTGAACACACTTAATCTTTTAAAATTCAAATATTTTGGAAATCTACCGTTTCACCCCCGGGGGTAAAAACCAAATCATTTGGGGGGTTTGAAAAATGATACCCCAAAAAAATTTTCTTCAAAACCAAAAACAGGGGGATCTTTTAAACCAGTGAAACCCGCATACTCATCAAGGCCCCATTACTTCAGCCCGTCCCTGTACCATGGGTTTTAAACCCCGGCCCCAAAATCAAAAAAACTTCAAAAAAAAAAAAAAAAGGAAAGGGAAAAAATGGGTTTTTTTTTTGGGCCAATGAAAAATTTTTTTTATTTATCAGGGAAAAAAAATTTTTTTTTTTGGGCCTTTTGGGGCCAAATCTTTTCAAGCAAAGGGCCCAAAACTAAAAACCGCGATTTGAGAAAATTTTCCTAAATAATTTTATACACATTAAACGGGCCTTGTAGAACCCTTTGGTACGTCCATTTTTTCTCCCCCGCTGTTTAGTTAGATACCCGGGCCCTTTCTAAATACAAAAAAATTTTTTTTTTTGCCATTTTTTACCCTTTTTTAATTCTAATAAAGGGAAAGCAGCTTTTTTGGAAAATTTTTTTTTAACCCGGGGTTTGTAATCCAACCACTGGTTTCTTTTCCCCCCCAAAGAGTCACATCCATCAAAAGAAAAAAATAAAAATTTTCCCCAAAACCCCCGTAAATTTTAATTGAAATTGAAACCTTTTCCCTTTCCCACAGTGTAAAAAATCCCTGTTTAGTTCATTAATGAATAAAGAAAACAGAACAGGGCTACAGAAAAATCGCCCTTTTTCCCAAAAACCCAGAAGTGAAATTTTTATATAGTTGTTAAGGGGCATCACCAATCGCACTCTTGTTTTTACAAAAATTTTTACATACTTAAAACCCACTTTTTTAAAAAGTTTTCCAGGGAAATCCCCTTTTTTTTTTAAAAAAGGGATAGGCCACAAAATTTTCTTTTCTTTTTTTTTGACTGAATCAAAAACCCTTCTCAAAAGTCCAATAAAAATTTGCAACATAAAATTTTTTACGTTTTAATCAAAACTTTTTTTTTGTACAAAATCCCCAAATTAATGGGGGGTAACATTGAAAAAACCCTTTTAGAATAGTTTTTTTTTAAACCCCCAGTTTGGAAATTTCCCCCCGGAAATTTTTGTTATTTTTCTTCCACCCACCCCGGTAATCCTCCCGGGTTTTTTTAATTTTGAAATGTAATTTAACTGCCAACATTACACAATAAAATTTTTCCTCTTTAATTATTTGGATTTTTTGAATCCCCTTTTTTTTTTAACAATGGGATGACAAATAAAATCGGCCCAAAAACCTTCGGGGGGTTTTAATACGCCTTTGTTTTAAATTTAAGGGAAATTTAAAGAATTTTAATTTCCCAAAAAAGAATCGGGAAAATTAAAAAAACTTAAACTGGCACGAAAGTTTTTTTCATTTCCCCCGAAAATTTCCCAAATCGAACCCAAAGCAGTTTTTGAAAAGGGGGTTTTTTGGCCCTTTCTTGGGGGCAACCTTTAACTCTTTTTTGGGAAAAAATTGGGGAGGGTTTTTAGATTGGGGTCTTCGTCTTTATCCATTCTCAACTTTAATTTTCTTTCCCCCCAGTTTCATTTTTGAGACCCACCCGGTTTCCTTCAACGATCTCTGAAATAAATGACCCATGTTTCAAAAAATTATATCATTTACGGGTTTTTTCCTTTTTCGGGAAATTTTTGCGGGGACACAGCCCCCCCCAAAAATTTCTTTCTGTTTTATTTACAGACGAAAGGAAATTTGTCAACGATTTACCCATTAAAATTGCTTTTTTTTTTTTTTAAAAAGGGGTTTATATTCTCGGGGTAGCTTTCCCAGTAGGCTCCCACGGGGGACGAAAATTTAAAATTTTTTTAAAAAAACGTCCGATATCTTTTTTAATAAATTACAAAACATTTCTTTTTTTAGCTAAACATTCCATTTTTTTTCCGGGTTCCGCTTTTTCTGACATTTTCCAATAAAAAACCTTTTTCCCCTTATACTTTCCCCCAAGCCTTTTTTTTACAAAATTAAAAACCCCAAGGTAACGCTTTTTTCCGTTTATTTTTAAACAACCACCCTTACTGCCTTTTGTTTCCCGCACTTGCTTTTCACAAAAGGATTACTTTTTTTAATCCCCAAATCGGGCCAGGGCTTCGCTCCCAGAAAAATTTTTTTTTTTTTCCAAAATAGGAGCCCCCTTGTTTAACCGAAACGGGCTCACATTTTTATGACAGGGGGAAAAAACCCGGAACTTCAGTTTTTTTAAAGGGGTTTGGTGGTCGACCTGTTCTATCAAAACCTTTGAAACCCTCACAACTTTTGGGAATTGGTAAAAAAAAATTTCGTAAGAAAAAAAAAAAAATTACCCTTTAAACCCCCTTACCGCGGTCGGATATGTATGTGAAACCGGAACCTTGAAACCCCCCCTTAAACACACTCCTTTTTTAAAAACAAAATTTCAAAGCATGCAAAATTTTTAATTAACAGCTTTCCATAATTTTTCCCGGGGAAACATCGTCTGAAATTTCGAACATGGGGGCCCCTTTTATGTGATCATTGTATTTAAAAACATGCTTTTTTCCCAAAAAACATGAAAAAATTTTGAAATTTGTTTTATTAAAGCCCACCCCCACATTTTTCCCCTCCACTTTCGTTTTTTTAAACAAAAAAAAAACAATCACTTAAAATTTTTTCAAACCCGGGAAAACCCCCCAATTTTTTTTAAATCAAAAATGGGAAAAATAGTAGGGCCCCCCTTTCCGGGGGTACATTTGCCATACCGAAAAAAAATAACATTTTTTAAAGGGGTACCCAACCCAAATTTTTTATAAAACAAGAAAACAAAAGAAACAAATGGGGTTAAAATACCAAGGCCGTAAAAAAAAAAAAGGGGATTCTCTTTTTTTTAAAAGACACCCCCACCCACCAAAAACCGCCTTCCCTCGTGCCGTTTTTAAATTTTAAAATCCCACGTGTCCCTTTTAAACCCGTGTACCCAGAGAACCAGGCAAACTAAAAAAAAAAAAAAAAAAAAAAAAAAAAAATTTTTCCAAACTTCCTTTTCCGGACAAAAAATCCCAAAAAATCAAAAACCGACAAAATTAAGAAAAAAAAAAAATTTTCTTATTTTTTTTTCCTTTTTGGGGAAAGAAAACCCCATTAACTTTTTCCCAATAAAAAAAAAAAACAAAAAAAAATTTCCCATTTTATTACAAGTTTTACCATTACAAAAAACATCTTTTTTAGGGACGGGGAATCAAACAAACATTTCCATCAACACTTTCACCATCGGGGTTTTTGCTAACTTTTTTCTACCGGAAATTTGACATTACTGAGTTTTCCCTCCCCGAAAACAACGGCCTCAGGGCTTTTTTAACGAGCGTCAAAACCCAACAGCGCGGGGGTTTGGAAAAAAACCAACCCGGGGGTCAGTTTCCCCTTTTGGTTCCCTTAAAGGGAAAAAGGACAAAAACCACTTTTGCCCCAAATTTTTGGCCCCGGGGGATTCCTTTTGTTTAAATTTTCAAAAAGCCCATTTCAGTACTTTTTGGTAAAATCGCTTCCCCGTCGGTTTAAGGAGATATTTTTTTAAAGCCCCTAAATTTAGCCCTTTTCCATCTTTTTGGGGTTTCTTAATTTTTGGGGGTGCCCCCAGTTTTCTTCCTAAACTCTGGGCCCCCTTGGTCGAGAACCCCTCCCCCTTTGAAAGTGTTTGTTCCTTGTAGTTTCCGTTTTTGTTTTTGAGAATGCCCAAATTTCGTAAAAAAAACCCCCACCCACCTCCCCCTAAGGGGGGGTAGACCCTTCCTTTAATTTTTTAATCCAATGAAACGAAACCGGGGCCCCAAAACTCCCCCAAGTTTGGTTATGGGGGCCCTTTTCAAAACATTTTCACAGTCCCCAGGACCCCCCCCTCATTTTTCCCGACTGGCGGCCCCATAAGATGATGAGGCTTTTTCCGCTTGGGGGAACCCCCTCCCCTCAAAAACGTCGGTCTTGGGCCCTCGGGGCCCCCCTTCCACCCCTTCTTGGCCCAAAAAAAAGGGTTTCCTTTTTTTCCTTTTTCCCCTTTTAAGATGGTGCCCCCTCCTCCCAAACCCCCCCCTTCAGTCCATCCTGAATGGAAAGCGTATTTCCTCACAAAAGGGGCATTCATGTCCCCCCCTTTAAAAAAATCGCCCAAAGCTTCGCGTCGAAATTTTACACCCCAAAGGTTTTTTTTTAGTTGCCCTGTAGTCTGACGGGAAAAAATTTTCCCCCTCCGTGAGGATGGCCCGGTTTTTCCATACTGGCCCGGGCTGGGCTGGCGCTCCCCCAAATGGCGCGGTTTTCACCCGGGGTCTCCCGGGTTTTGTCCCCTGGACTGGGGGGGGTTAGGCCCTTTGGGTTTCTTTTTCCCCGGGGCCCACCCCTCGGAACAAAAAACCCCCCCCCAGAAAAAAAATAAAAAAAAAAAAAAAAAAAAAAAAGAGAGAAAAAGGACCTTTAACTAGAAACCGTCCCCTCGCCCGCTTCATCTCAAACATGGCGGACAACCCCCCCTTTGAAGATTTCCCCTCTACCCCCCGGCTCAATAAAAATTTTTTGGGAAAAACGGGCAGGAATCCGCCACATTTTTTCCCTGGGAAACCCCCACGGGGTCCAAAAAAGGCATTGCCCCTAAAATTTAAAGTCCGTTGTACCCTCGGGGGGACCAATCTGACTCTAAATTTACCCCGAAGTTACAATTAATTACAGGCACTTGACGCGCGACTTTTTCATGCAAACTTTCCCCTCACCCCCCCCAGGGAGAGAGGGGGAGAGAGGAAGGAGAGGGAAAGGAGAGGAGAGGGGAGGGAGGGAGAAAAGGAGGGGAGAGGGGAGAGAGAAGCAGACAAAAGGGGAAAGGGGGAAGGGGCCAGAAGAAAGAAAGAAAAAAGGGGGAAGACAGAAGGGGGGGAGACAGAAAAGGGACCCAAACCCGGGGAAAATGGGGGGGGTTAGGAAAGGGGGCCGGGGGGTGAGAGAGAGAGGGGAAAGAGGAGGGGAAAAGAGGAGGAGGGGAGAGAGGGGGGGAGAAGGGGAAGGGTTTTGGGGGGAGGGTAACAAAAATCCCCCCCAAAAAAATAAGGTCCTGGGGGACCATTTTAGGGGGGGGGAGGGGGGAAAGAAAATAACCCAATCCCGGGGGGTGTGTAAAGGGAGCCCGGGGGGAAAATGAAGTGGGGGAATTTTTCCCCCCCCCCTTTTTGGGGGGAGAGGGGGGTTTTAGTGGGGTAAATAAGGGGAAGGAGAAAAGAGGAAAAAAAAAAGGGGAGGCTTTTAAAATAAGGGGGAACATAAGGGTGAAGGGGATTTAAAGGGAAAATTAAAAAAAAATAAAAAACCAAGGGGGCGGCGGTTTTAAGGGGGTAAGGTGAAAATTTTAAGCTTTAAGGAGGGGGCCAAAATTTGGGCGGGAAAGGTAAGTAAAGAAAAAGGAATTTTTAAAGCCCAATAGGGGGGGAAAAGGGAAAAGGAATAAAAAAAAAAAGAAGAGAAAATTGGGGGAAAAGGGGAAGGGCCCGGGTTTGGAAAACGCAAAGAAGGAAAAGGGGAAAACCCCAACCCCGGGAGGGAAAAGGGGGTGGGCCCAACTGGGGGGGAGTTGGTTGGGGGGGGGGGGGGGTTGGGGAAAAAAAGAACAAGGGGGAAGGGTCGGAAGAAGAGGGTAACCCCGGAATGGATTTTCAGCCCTGGTTGCTCCGGGAAACCTGAAGGCAAAAAGAAGCGAAAAAGGAGACGTTTTAAATATCTGAATGTAGAAAAGACAGAAAATAGGGTAAATATAAAACAACGACGGGGGAGAAAGGGAAATTTAAATAAACGTGTTAGTTTTTTTCCCTTTAAAAAAAGATGCCCCAACAGAAAGTAATTTTTCTTAAATCGTGAAAATAATTTCCCCACAAAAATTTTGTCTTGACTACGGAAGATTTTTTAATTAACTCGTCGAACAAATGGCCCCAAAAATCGGGTTTTAAAACCCAACAAAAAAAGTTTTATTTTTAAACCTGGTGAAAATTTAAAGGGCATAAAATTCTGTTTTTTCCCCCTACAAACGGGTTTTCTTTTTTCCCCCGGGCGTGACGAAAAAAAAGGCATAGAACTTCGGGCCTACAGAAGATTCTATTTCACGGTGACAAAAAAATGGCATAGAATCGGTTTTTGCCTACAAAACAGTTTTGTATTTCACTTTTTTTAAAACAAAAAAAAAAATCTGGAAAGAACGTCTTCCCTTTGAAACAGTTTTCTAGTTCCCCTGGTTTCAAATAAAGGGTTTTTAGAACTGTCTTGCCAAAGAAACAGTTTCTCTTTCCTGGTGACAAAAAGGGGCCCTTAGAACGGTCAAACCCTTCCCCAAACAGATTGTTTTCACTCGTGAAAAATAAAGGGTAAAAGAATCTACTTGCTTACAAATGTTTAAATTTTTAAAAAGGCAAAAAAAATTGAAAGAGAATCTGTTTCCCTTACAAAAAATTTATATTTCACTGGGACAAAAAAAAATGGCAGAGAATCTGTCTTGCCTACAAACAGATTGAAAATTTCACTGGGGGAAAAATAAAAAAGTACAGAATTTTAATTTGCTTCCCAAATGACTATTTTTTCCCCCTGGGCAAAAAAAATTTGGCATAGAATCTTTTTTTTCCTACGAAAAAAGTTTTCAATTTAAACTGGTACAAAAAAAAATGGTAAAGAATTGTCTTGCCAAACAAACAGATTTTTTTTTTCCCCCTTCGTGCAAAAATAAAGGGTCCCAAAAATCTATTTGTTTACAAATGACTGTTTTTTCCCCCCGTGGAAAACAAATGGAAATAAAAAATTTGTCTAGCTTACAAACAGATTCTTTTTTCCCCACCTTTGGACAAATAAATGGTACAAAATTATCTTGTTTTACAAATGACTATTTTCCCCCCGTGGAAAATAAATGGCATAAAATCGGGTCTTCCCCTCCCAAAAGATTCTTTTTAAACCGCGTGAAAAAAATAAATGGCAAAGAATCTGTCTTGCCTTTTAAAAAGATTCTATTTCACTGGGGGAAAAATAAATGGCATAGAATTGCCTTCCCCACCGTAGGATAAAAAATTTTTTGGGTTTTTCAGTCCCTAAATAAAAAGGGTTTCAGAAAAAAAGAAACTGGGGTTTTCCTCCCCCCCCCCCCCCCCCCCCCCCCCCCCCCCCCCCCCCCCCCCCCCCCCCCCCCCCCCCCCCCCCCTTTCTACTGTGAAAGCAGAAGCGGCATAAAGAAAAAATCATTTCATCTGAAGTTGAAAAATCGGGGAAAAAAACCCAAAAAACTGTGCGTTTTTTTGATACCAAAAAAGGGCATAGAGAAAGTCTTTCTTTTTCCCAAATGAGTCTTGGTTTTTCAGACCCGAAAAGGGAAAAAAAACAAA
>JAMYXO010005052.1:0-16204 GCA_033310375.1 Conus canariensis | reverse complement strand
CTAGCGAAAGATAAGTCTGTAACTGCTTGTCATGAGTCGGCCGAATTTTCTTGAGCTTTTGGGAAAATTTAAGGGTAGTTTTGTGTTGTTGGGGCAAGTTCCCTTTGGGTTGTTCAATGTGTGAATCAGGTTTCCCAGTGGGGAAATACCCAAGGATACTAAAGGAGGGCTTTTTTGGGGAAAGTGTTTGCATGTCCAAGGGATAGTAACGGGTAGCCCCCGACCTCAGTCTGGGGGGAGAATGTCCCCCCGGGACCTTTGGGCTATTCACCGGGGTCCCAGTGCCCTGGGGGAAGGCAATCGTGTCAGGTGCCCCGTCAGGTTTGGTTTGACCTGGGCCCTGTAGGAGGACACAGTGCCTTCAGCGTTCTTGCCCCTGAGGAATGAAAGGGAAAGGGTTTGGGGCCTTTGAGTGTTTTGCCCTTGTTGTCTGTAGAGTGTAGTAACTACTTAAGCTCGTCCTGGGGGTGAGAGTCCAGGCTGTTAGTACGAGGGTATTCGGGGAAATGAACCTGGTTGTAGGAGGTTTGCATTAACTTTTGGTGCCCAACTCTTTTTTGTGCTAGCAGCTGTGGTGTGTGTGTTTTGGGGTCCAGTGATCCTTGGGGGAAAAAAATTAAATCGAGGGTTTATTGGTGCAAACCGTTGGTGTGTGTGTTGTGCCAGTGATTCCATTGGTTGAACCATTTAATTTAGGTTTCTCTTGTTTGGAATGGAAAATTTAAGGGTGCTTGGAAAACCAAAAGGGGGTTTTCCAAAAAGGGAAAGTGAACTCATCCCGTCTTGCGGGGGCTAAAGAAATACAGCGAGAAGCAGGGTTTGCTGTTGCTCGAAGCCGACGAGGTTTTGGGAATTTTCCCTGGGGGGGGACGTGCGTGAGGTTGCTGTGGCTCGGAGCCCAAAGCGAGAAGAATTTCTCCGTGTGGGGACGTCGACAGCAAGCGTGTCGCCCGGGTTTGGGGCCTAGACAGGGAGCTGCCAGACAACGGTGAGGTGTTTTCAGCAGGAAGAACCTGTGGGGAGGCCCCACAGGAGCCCTTTCCCTGGAGAGGGCGAAAATGCGGGGGAGGCCGGGAGACCGGGGTCTGAGGTGCGACTCAAAGTACATTGCCCGGGTCCCCAAGGGATCGGGCAATCGGGAGGACACAACAGTGTGGCAGCTTCAGCTCGTAGTCGCACAGTTGATGAGAGAAATTGGGAGGTAAACCCCCAAGGGGTGGGGCAAGTTATGGACGTTTTATTTTTTTCTTAAGTTTTAAGTGTGCAAACAGAATGGTGGAAATATTGTCTTTCCGGGTTTTAAGTAAAAATAAATGAAGAACAGGGATGCGATTTATGAATTGTCTGTTTTTGGTTCCATTTTTGTTGAAGAGATGTGTGTTTGTGTAGTGAGGGGTGGGGGCCGGAATCAAGTTAAATAAAATGGAATTTTTCTATAATGATTGTTTTTCCCTCACCTTTGTGGGGGCCCGATGTGATGACGGTGGTGTGCCTATGCGAGCGGCTTTTGGTTGTGAAAGCGTAAATTTCGTCTTACCCCCGCATCCCTGCATATAAAATCTTTTTAAAAAAACGAGGGGGGAGCGTCGGAGCCCGTCACAATGCTGAAGCATCGATAGCCAATTTTCCCAAAATTGTTAAAACGTAGCCAAAATTCCAAATTTTTTTAAATCACATATCTGATACACGTTCAAGCAACTAGTTTCGATTTTCAAAATTCGATTAAACGCTTTTAAAACAAATTTTTTAAACATTTTAAATGTTTTTGGAAAAATTTCCAAAACCCCCTGTTTTACACTGTCTTAATTATCAAAAAATTAAATGACGAAAAAACCAGGGATTACTGACTCGTCAAATAATAACTGTTCGGAAAATTTTTAAATGTTTCCCTTTTTTTAAATGTTTTCAAAAGTTTTACACCTTAGTCCTTTTTGGCCTTTTCCTTTGAATATTAATTCATTGTTGGATTCAATTGTTGTTATAAAAATCTTCTTTTAATTTTTTAAGCCCGTTTATATAGATAAAAACCCTCACTTCCTTTCTACTAATTCTGACCTTTTAACAATTCATATCCCTTTTAAAAAGCTTGATCATTATATAGAATTGTAGTGTATGCTTTTAGAAAAAACAATTTTTTTTTTTATCCACACCTCTCAAAAACAATTTTAAAACGCATCCCAAAAATCTGTATTTCATCCCTTTATTTCTCCTTTTCCCCCCCCCCACCCCCCCCCCCCCTTTCCCCCCGTCAAATTTTCCATTTAAGGGGTGAACAGACGAAAAAAGTAAAGACGAACGAAACCACACCACCACAGCCGCACCCCAGCCCACGCGCGCGCGGCGCCGCGCGCGCAAACACACACACACCCCACCCCACCCCCAAACCCCAAACACTACCTTCTCCCACCCTTACATAAGTTTCATCTAATTTCCGTATTTTGCCTACCCTTCCCACTTCTCCCCCCCCTTACATGCTTTCCCCCGGGACCTTTAAAACTACCCGCCCCCCTTTCCCCCCCCCCCCTCCCCCCCCCCACCCATTCACCTGCCTTTTCCTTTTCATTTTTACCTTTTTTTTTACCCCTTCATTTCTTTCCTTTTATGTATTTATCTTATTTTTCTTACTTTACCTAACTTTCCCCACTTTTTTTAAACAAGTTTTTCCCCTCTTTTTTCGATTGTTCCCCCCCCCCCCCCCCCCCCCCCCCCCCCCCCCCCCCACCCTTTATCTGTTCCAACACCTTTGCCTATTTATTTTCCCACAGATTTTTCCCTTTCTTTAGCACCCCTTTTTTTATCCCCCGTTTTATGCTGCCTGTGGGTCTGAGTGTCTGCCGTGGTCAAAACGTTTTTCCACTCGCTCCAGACAAAACTTCTGGGCCGATCTTCAAAAATGTGTGGCATGTTTTTGGGCCAGGTTGGCCCATGTTTCATTTTATCGTTATAGCCGTTACTGGGGTATAACGGCCCGAAGGGTTTTTTCTTCTTTGGGGAAATATCTCAGTGAGAAATCATTATGATGATTTTTGATTGGACTCAATCACTATACGCATGTTTAAATGGGACCTTTTTTCTGAAGAAAAACTGGGAGTATTTATTTTTGTTTTGCTCTTTTTTTTTAACTTCCCTATTTTTTTCCCCGCCTTGTGTATTTTCCCCCCAGTTTACTGTTCCGCCCGGCCCGCACCTTCCCCTTGTTTTTCTTTTCCTTTTACTTTTTTCCCCCTCCTTTCACCGATGGTCACACCTTCACCTTCCCCACCCCACCCACCCTTCCTACCCCCCCCCCCCCCCCCCTGACCTACATCTACCTTTTTCCTACCTTAAAACTTCTTTTCTTGATCATTCCATAACCCGTCCCCGCTTACCTATTTTACACAGCTTTTACTACTACAGCTTGCGCAGGGCTTGTTGGAAAAAAACGATAAACCGGGGGGACAAAATAAACCCCCCCCCCCCCCCCCCCCCCCGCCCCCCCTAAAGTGGTTCCTTGTGTGTGTAAATTTGGGCGATCGCGGGGTTTCTTCACCCGTAAGTCGTAGTAAGTCTGGTTGTGACGGTGGTAACTGTACGTAGGGGGGTTGCTCACCTTCCTTTTCAAAGTGTGACTCTGTAAAAGGGGGCGGAAAAAAAGAAAAAGGAAGCTGTAGTTCTTCCCTGGCCTTTGGGTTTTGTGCAGGATGGGGAGGAGTCACGTGGGAGAGGTGCAAAAAGCTGAGCTCTTGCCTGATAGGTAAGTGAAGTGGACTTTTGTGGAATTTGACCGACACCCTTCTTTTGTTTTTCTTTTTTTTCTCTGTTTGTTTTTTTGTTTTTTTTTACCACGAGGGTTTTTTACCATTTGTTTGTTTGACCCGCCCTTTGTTTCCCAGAGTCAAGATCTTTTCAAAATTGGCGTTTTTTTTTTGTTTTTTTTTTTTTTTTCCTCACTTTTCGGTTTAAAACGGTCAGCAAGTGTAGCCATTGTGTGGCATTGTGGCGGGCTCCTGACTTGCAAATTTCCTGTGTATTCTGTGAAAGTCGACGTCTGTTTGAACGGCGGTCTTCGGCATTTATGTCAAAAAATGACTCACAGTTGCATTGCTGTCAAATAAAGACCATTTACTCAGTTTGAGGGGGGGAAAAAAACTAAACAAAAAAACAAGCAAAACATATACCTACCTACCTACCTACCTACCTACCTACCTACCTACCTACTTTCCTACCACCTACCTACCTTTCCAAAAAACCAACCCAAACCACCTACCTACCCACCTACCTACCTACCTACCACCACCCACCCTATGCCTACCTACCCCACCTACTACCTCCTAACCCACCTACTGCCTACCTACCCCACCCATCTACCTACCTACCTACCTACCTGCCTATCTCCCACTACCCACCTTCTACTACCTACCTAGCCTAATAACTAGCTAGCTAACTGCTAACTAACAACTAAAAAGACAAATAAACAAATACATCATGCCTACATACAACTTCAAAAACCCGCCAAACAACAGCAGCACGCTTGTGATGTGGCCGCCCCTTGTCACTGGTACAAAATTGACTTTTGTTTGGTGGCGTGATGGTTAAAAGTCCCCGGCTTTGTTTCTGGGTTTGGCTACTCCCTCAGCAGTCAGTAGCTCGGAATGATGATTAGCGTCAGACGGCATTAACCTTCATTGATTGAGATTAACAGATGCAAAGCATAAAAAACGTTTTTCCCAGTTTATCTTGAATACGATGAGATTTTCCATAAAGGGGGAAAAACCTTTTGGGGCCTTATACCCGTTAGTAGGGGCTTAATGTAAACATGGCATCATCCGGACCCATAATGAACTAAAATTTTCAGAAAGATGGGCCCAAGTATTTTTTTGAGTATTCACAAAGTAGAAAACCCTTTTATGGGCCGTTATAGCCGTTTAACGGTTAACGGTTTAAAATAAACATCGGGCTCATTCTGACCCCAAAAAACAACCAACAAAATTTTTGAAAAGATCGGCCCAGTAGTTTTTTTTGGAGCGAGTTTTAACACTTTTGACCCCGGACGGATAGAAGCAGACAGCAGACAGACAGACAGGCCAACACACACACACAACACCCACACAAACACACACACAGCTTTCTTCTTCCCATTTAAAGTTCCCTGTTCTATAAGAACTGTGAGTACAAAAAAACAAAAAAACAAAAAAACCAAAAGCAAAGAAAATACGTTCCTCTTTTTAAAACAGTTAAATAGGACAAGATTTTGTTTTATGCTTAAACATTGTCTTTTTAAAGGGCGTGGAACATTCGTCTTGTCTGCTAATTGTTCTAGAATGATTGATGGGTTTTTTGAAACCCCAGACAGTACGAAATTTTCCTGCGAGCAATAGGGTGTCAACTGTGCTTTGAAAACGCTGCAAAATGAAGATATACTTTTCTCTGATTCTTAGGAACGTATGTTTCAAAAAAAATGGAAATGAAAAAAAAAAGCAAAAAAAAAGGCTTTTTTTTTTTTGTTTGAGTTTTACAAAATTCCCCAGAATGTCGGGGAGGCGTAGGTCCCATGTTTTTGTTTCTAGAAAATCGCGTATGTTTTATTGTTGATTATAACCTAGTGTCCTGACAGGGGTTTGTGGGTGGCTTTTACGGACAGCTTTTTAACTTATGATTGCTTGATAGGCCTCCATCTCCCGTTATATCCGTGACAACTTTACATGTAGATAAATTTTTTTTGAGTTGTTTTTTTTGTTGTTTTTTGTTTTTTTGTTTTTTTTTTTCCCCCCCCCCCCCCCCCCCCCCCCCCCCCCCCCCCCCCCCCCCCCCCCCCCCCCCCCTCATCCGTCGCACACATTTTTGCATATTAAAGATGATACATAAATGTCGAAATAACAAATTTAGCTGAAAAAATAAATTGAAAAGCGCCCAAAAAACGTTTTTTCTAACACAATTTTTAAGGTACTGTAAAACCCCCCCAAACATGAACAAATAGATACAGGACAAAAAAGCACAAAGCGTTTGATCTCTTTTGGGCTTCAACGACTCTTGCGCCGAAAATTTATAGGGCAGGCCTAAGAGTTACTCTTTTTTGTTCTTGTCCTGAGTGTTGTTGAAATTGTGAAAAAGATTAAAGGGTCAAATGTCGTGTTTATACTTGTGAATCGTTTTTCTCTGTTTGGTGGGTAAAATATTTTTAAAAAAAAATGTTTAAGATTTTTTTTGATTTCTGCCAACAGTCGCCTCACTTTGCAGCTACAAAAAGCTTTTGGTTTTTTCCAAAAGACCGTGCCCCATTTTTTCTCCAGTCAGAACGCTGCCTTTTTTTCGACCCGTAACTGTGCGGACACGGGCGTTATTTCCCCACCACACCTTGTGTTTTCCTTGCTTTCCTCTTCGCAACGTTTGTTATTTACTTGCAGCTTCGCCGCTTTGCTTCCGTTTGCCCCTTTTCTTGAAGATGCGCCCAGACTCATACATATGCTTTCTTTCCCCCCGAGACTAGTTTGAAGCTTTTTTTTGTCGGCTGCCCGCTAATCTTTTCTACTTTGAAAGTACAAAATACTGCTGCCCGCGTCTCTTAGTTGATCTAAATCCGTTCGTTTCACGGCTTTATTCTTTTTTTATTTCCCCCCCTTTTTCCCCATAGAAAAACAAGATGCAAAGCATTAAACGTACTCCAGTTTATCTTGAATAGTGCAGATATTCCAAAAAGAAGAAAAAAACCCTTTTGGGCCGTTTAGCTGTTAGTAACGGCTATTTGGTAGCATAAAACATGGGCCCTCATCTGTGACCCCTAATAAAAATGCTAACATTTTTTAGAAAGACGGCCCAATATGTCTGAGATAATCCATAAAAAAAAAAACCGTTTTTGGGGCCCGGCAGCCGTTAGTAACGGAAGAAAAACCGTTTTTTGGGCGTTATAGCCCCTAGTAACGGTATTCTGGTAAAATAAAACATCGGCATCAAAAATACCCATAATGAACTTTCCTAAAAATTTTGAGAAAGTCGGGCCAAAACTTTCTCAATATTCCATAAAAAGAAAAAAACGTTATGGGCCCTTATAGCCGTTAGTTAAAAGGCTTAAAAAGGTTTTCTAAAACACGGGTCATCTGTTTAACCCCAAAAAGAACTACAACAAAGTTCAAAAAAAAAAGGCCCCGGTTTGGTCTGGAGCGATGGAACAATTTTGCCAGGGGCAGACACCCAGACAAAAAGACACACAGACGATTTCTTCTTTCCCATTGTAAAGTATCCCCCTTTTTAAAAACTGGGATACAAAAAGCGAACTTTATGTAACTCTCTCTCTCTCCCCTCTCTCTCTCTCTCTCTTTTCCCCCCTCCCTCTCCCCCCTTCTCTGTCTCTCTCTCTGTTGCTGTGCTTTACACCCCCGACTATGTGGCCCCTTTCCTACCTCGCGATCGATTATCTCTGCACTCCATCATGAAAAAGTTGGGGGGGGGGGGGGGGGGGGGGGTGGGGGGGGGGGGGGGGGGCACTCTTCTGTACTCATTTTCTCCGCATTCCTCCCCCTTTTTCGCACCAAGGCCCTTTGCCCAAGGTTTGTTTTTTTTTTTTTTTCGGGCCCATTCTAAAGGAACAAACTCCCCTTCATCCGCTTTCCGTGTCTTGTACCGTCCAGTCCTTTCTGAAAACTGCTCGCTTCACATCCTGACTGATGTTCCCTTCCCAGTTGTGCTCCCCGCTTCTGTCTGTCCTGCCTGCCTGTCTGTTGTCTTCTGTTGTCTATTCATCATTGATTACAATCTACCTACTTACTAGCCTCTCTCTCTCTCTCTCTCTCTCTTCCTCTTCTCTCTCTCTCTCTCTCTCCCTCATGGTGATGAAAACCCTATCGAAAAGATTGAAAAAGGGTTTGGTGGTGTTCTTAGGCGCCCTTGAAATCAAGAATTCAAATGCTAAGATAATTATTTGTTTTGGTTTTTTTTTTTAGGAAAAAAAAAAGAATAAAAAGCCCCTCTCACCACTAAAAAAAAAAAAAAAGAAGAAATAGAACAGACCTCATTTGAATTTTTGGGGGCCCCCCCTACCTCTGACCTTTCGACTGGGACTTCAAAGTCACATGGCCGTGTAAAACAAAGAATAAAAATTTTGTATGTTCACGTCTGCTGACAAAAGTTTGGTTTGGTACAGCAGTTTTTGTCTTGATGCAGCTCTCTAAACCATCACTGAAGTGACCCATTTTCTCTTGTGATTTTTGGGTTGATCTGTAAAGGTACAGATTAGAAAACAAAAAAAACAAAACAAAGCAAAAACAAAAACAACAAAAAGGGGTGGGTAATGATCGCTCAAAAATCGTAGACAAAAAAAACACACCACACACACCCCACACAACACACACACACACACCACACACCACACCCCGCACGCGGGCCGCACGCAGGCAGGCAGGGGGCAGGCGGCAGGCAGGAGGCACTCACGCACGCACGCAACACACCACACAACCAACCACACCCACACCACCACACACACACCCCAACACACACACACAACAAAACACACGAACGCAAAATCGTACCTCACTCACTCTTACACACACAAGCGCGCGCGCGCGCGCGCACCCACACCACACACACACACACACACAACACACACACACCATCATACTACATTAAAAATTTTCACACACACACAACACGCGCGCGCGCGGTACGCGCGCGCACCCACACTTTTTGGTATTACCCACAACATGCGGAAAAAAAAAGTAAAAACTTAAAATCGGATTTCACAAACTCACCCAGTAACCCTAGCGCGCGCATGAAATCTCTGTCTCGTCTGCTGCGTCGTTGCCCTGTCGTCTGTTCTCTCTCTCTCTCTCTTCTCTCTCTTCTCTCTCTCTCTCTCTTCCTCGTGAGCATGGTTTTGTCCTGTGTCAAGCACGCGTGAGGACGGTTGTGTGGGTGTGGTGTGTGTGTGTTTTTGTGTGTGTTTGTTTTGTGGTTTTTGCGTGGCGTGCGTGCGTGCGTGCGTGTGTGTGTGTGTGTGTGTGTGTGTGTGTGTGTGATTTTGGCGTTGAAACAGCATTTCCCCCCCCCCCCCCTCCCCGCTAAAAAAAAATCAATTTCAGGGCTTAAAAAGTTTTTGAATACTCCTCTCTCTCTCCTCCTCTCTCTCTCCCTGCTGTTTTTGTCTGTCTGCCCCCGTCTGTCTGTCTCCACATCCACGCCCCCCTGCAATTCGTCTTTCCCTCCCCCTTTTTTTTTTAAACTGCCTTTTTATATCTTTTCACCAAAAAACAAAATTTTACTCAAAGTCTGACCCCCAAATTTGTGGTGTTTAAAGAATTTTCAAAGTTTTGCTCTAAAAAAAAAACAAAACAAAAAAAAAAAAAACAAACAAAAAAAAACCCCCCTATCAAAATGAATTCCCGTCAAAGAAAGGGATGAATCGGTTTCGTGCGCACTTTTTGTCCCTTCTCAGCTACTCTGGAACCAGCCAGCCTGGGTGTCCAATCAGTTTAGCCACTGGATTGCAGATTATTCGGTTCCCACATTACTAGGGGGACGTACTGGCCCCGGAAGTCTGCAACCCGGTGGTGTTTTTTGTCCGTCAAAACGACGAAACCATCTAGTCATCCTGGATGGGGGTAAAGTCGTAGATGGCTGGTCAGGCCGATTGCGCCGGAAAGACCTATCACAGTAGGGACAGGGGAAGTGGCACAGCTAGAAATCTGTTGACACTGGCTTCCTGATCATCCTGCGCTGCTACTGCGCGTTTGTTTTTTTTACGGGTCCTGAAACCTTTTGCGGACAGCTGATCGCCACCCATCTCTGTGTGGGCAGTCTGCCCCCATGTTGTGTGGGAGGTTGAGGCCTTCAGGGGGGGATTTGAGGCAGACGGGAAAGATCAGGGCGTGAAAAGATCTTTTTAAAACTTGGGGCGACCCCGGGGATGGTTCATCTATCTCTCAAACATTGGCCGTTAAAACAGATCAAGCGTTTCACTCACATACTAAAATGTTCAATTATTTTTTTGATTTCGAGTCATTCTTAAATCGGGGAGGAGATGTTGCGGATGCGCAATTTTTACGTAATTGTTTTTTTGAATAAAAAGTTTTTTGGTGGGCCGTATTATTATGAATCGCCGTGCCATGTGTGTGTGGCCTGAGCGAATCTCTTGGTTTCCCAACAATTCAGTTAAATTTTTGCCCATCGCCCCAAATGGGACATTAGGCCGCCGACAAGGTCCCTCCATGTCTCTGTTTGGGCCAGTCTCCCCAGTGCCCCCATGTGTGGCCCATTTCTTGGCATCTGAGTCCGGGGCACGTCCCCATGTGTTCCCCTCGGCCGGCCTCTCTTCCTTTTTCCCTGGGGGTTCCATGGGGTTTGTCTCGGGGTGGGGGTGGCTGGCTTACAAAAGTGGGCCTATACCCCCAGGGCGTTTTGGATATCAGCCCCCGCGGTTCTGTTTTTGTCGCTGCCCATATTTTTCATTGCTGTTTTTGTAGGCCACCTTTTTGCCGAGGTTCGTGAAACAGGGTTGAAAAAAATGGTATTTCTACAAAGTTCAAAATCTCTGTATAAATCTTAGAAAGTTTTAGTAGGCTAATAATCGCCAAACATGAACAAAGGAATCACAAGAAGAAAAAAAGGGGCGCGTTTAACCTCTTAGGGCTTCTTCAGTCAAGATTTAAAAACACTCAGGCAACGTAAATGACAAAAAAGAAGCTGATTTGGGTTGAATCACAGAATTTGCCCGAATTTTTTTAAAACAAGGATTGCTCGTTCTTCATTTTCCCTTATCCTGATGTTTTTTGTTTGCCGAAAAAGCCCAACGATCGAACGCGCCTGTTTTGTCTTTTGGGGTTTCCCTTTTTTCATGTTTGGGGTGTAGTAACTTAAACGTTTTTTTAAAATTTGTTCAGATTCTGTTGCCGTGCCTTACTTTGCAACTTTCTCAGTTTTATCCCGAGTTTTTTGCACCGGACATGTGCCCCCGGATTTATTTTAGTTTTCGTTGGGGAAAACGGGGGGAAGGGGGGGGGGGGGGGGGAGGCAATGTTTCTGTCACACGATAATTTCGGGGATTTTGGGTTAAAAAGCATGGTTTCCTCGAAAAATTGGACTTACAATAGTCTTCAGTGTAAAGTTTTGGGGGTTCTAGCTTTTTCGGTTTTTTCCCATATGATTTATGTTTTTTCAAAGACGGGGTTTTTACAATAGAGGGGGAAAATTTTAAACGGAAAATTTTTAAAAATCTGGCTCTTTTTGTAAACAAATCGTATTCAAGTTGACTGTTTTATGAATTAATGCTGAATTTAATGACTTTGTGAGAAAATTTGCCCTCCATTGCAATTTGAGTTCTTTTTGTACCCCAGTTCTTACAGAACAGGGAGTAAATTTACCCTGGGAAAAGAAAAAGGGTCTTGTGTGTGGTTGTGGGGGTGGTGTTGGTGGTGTGTGTGTGTGTGGTGTGTTGTCGGGCTTCCTGTCCGTCTTGGTAAAAGTGTTCCACTCCCTCAGACAAAACACCGGGCCCATCTTTTGAAAATTTTTTTAGGGGTTTCCTTATGGGTAGGATGAGCCCCATGTGTTTTTTTACCGTTATAGCCCTTACTAACGGCTGAAAAGGGCCCCTGACAGTTTTCTTCTTTTGGAAAATTTAGAAAGTATTTGGGCCGATTTTTGAACATTTTTGTTATTAGGGTCACGAATGATGCCCCATGGTTATTTTAAAGTTTTAGCCGTTAAGCGGCTATAACGGCCCAACGTTTTTCTTCTTTAGGAAAATCTTACGCGTATTCCAGATAAATGGGGGTATTTATTTGCTTTGCGTCTTTTTTTTTTTTTTTTTTTTTTTTACTCTGTCGCAATTCCTATGAAATTGGTCTTGGGTGAAAGGGTGGAAAAAAAAACCCGGCCCCCTTTCACCCACAAAAGGGGTCTACCTATCAAGTTACACATTACGTTGAGACTTTGTTGATGGCTCTGCTGTTTGATGTGTGTGTACAGGGGAGGGGCCCTTCCCTTTGCATAATTTGCGGCGTGTCAGAGATCTGACAAGCGACGGGTTTAACAATGTTGCGGAAATCTTGCCCCACCCGTTCCCAATTCCCACCATTCCCCTCCGGGCGTGCTCGATTCACTGGCCCCTCCCCCCCCTGTTTGTGTCACGCGCGCGACCTTGAGGGAAGGGGGATCATTTTGGGTTTGGGCCAAAACGGACAAAAAGGGGTTGGCAACCCTTGAAAGCTGTAGTGACCCCTATTTTTTAGGAAAAGCTTTTTTTTTGGGTGTGTTCGTTTTTTTATTCGTTTTCGCTTCAGAAGATGGAAAAAAAAAAAAAAAAAAAAGAAGAAGAAAAAAGATGGGTTTTCTGTTTGTGCCCTCATCATCTCTCATCATCATCATCTCATCTCTCTCTCTCTCTCTCCTCTCTCTCTCTCTCTCTCTCTCGTCTTTGTCTGTCTGTCTGTTGGCTCCGCTCTGTTCTGTCGTCTGTCCCGTTGTCTGTCTTTTTCTCTTCCTTCTCCTCTCTCTCTCTCTCTCTCTCCTCTTTCTCTCTCTCTTTTTTTGCAAAGGTTTTTGCTCCTTTTTTGTAAGCACGTACTTACGGTTTTTTTTACTCCCAGTTCTTTTAGAAAAGGGAGTACTTTACAAAGGGAACGAAGAAATGCTGTCTGTGTGTCTGTCTGTGTGTCTGTCGTCCGTTGTCAAAATGTGTTCCCCTCTTCCCGACAAAACTTCTGAGCGATCTTTTGAAAATTTTTTGGGGATTTTCGTTATGGGGCACGATGATGCCCCATGTTTTATATTACGTTATGCCCTTAAAAGGCTTTTAACGGGCCCTAACGGTTTTTCTTCTTTATGGAATTTGAGAAGTACTTTTCCGATCTTTTGAAAACTTTTAGGTATG
Source organism: Conus canariensis (assembly GCA_033310375.1). Lineage (NCBI taxonomy): Eukaryota > Metazoa > Mollusca > Gastropoda > Neogastropoda > Conidae > Conus > Conus canariensis. The sequence goes on along the minus strand of JAMYXO010005052.1, from coordinate 3,366 downwards.
TTCTTTATGGGTCACGGATGATGTCATGTTTTATTTTAAAAGTTATAGCCGTTACTAACGGTTAAAACGGCCCAAAAAGGTTTTTTTTCTTTTTTGGGTAGTTTGTTTTTGGGGCACGGGTGATGCCGATGTTTTATTTTACCGAAAAGCCGTTACTAATGGGTATTGGCTCCAAACGGGGTTTTTTTTCTGCATGGAATTCTTTGAAAGTCTTGGACGATCTTTTGGAAAATTTTTAGGGGTGTTTTTTATGGGGCACGGGTGATGCCCCAGTTTTATTTGACCCAAAAAGCTGTTAACCACGGCTATAAAGGCCGAAAACGGGTTTTTTTCTTTTGGAATATCTCACGCGTATTCAAGATAATCTGGGAGTACGTTTTTTATGCTTTGCATTTTGTTTTCCTTTGTTCTTCTGCGCCTTTGGCCTTTGCCTCCTTTCCCCTTTTTTTTCCCTGTCTTTTTGTACTTTTTTCCTTTTGATGGTTCGTGTTTTTTGTATTGGATCGTTTTCTTTTTACATTCAATTTTTTCTTTCTTCTCTGTGGTTTTTTTTTTTTTTTGGGGGGGTGGGGGTGGGTGGGTGGTGGTGGTGGTTTTTGTGTGTGTGTGTGTGTGGGGGGGGGGGGGGTTCCTTCTTTTTTTTGTAAGTGTAAGTGGATTCCCACATCTGACTGTTTTGGGGGTGTGTGTGTGTGTGTGTGTGTGTGTGTGTGTGTGGTGTGTGGTGTGGGGGGATGTACTTTTTTTGAACTTTACGGCCCAATTGTGACATGGAAAACAAATATAGAGTTACAAAGTGACTGTGCTGCACCATGTGTGGTCAATTTCGTTTAAATCTTTTTTCCCTTAACAAGTGAGCCGCAGAGAGAGAGGAGGAGAGAGAGAGAGGGGAGGAGAGGGGAGAAGGAGAGAGAGAGAGAGAGAGAGATTATTTTTTTGCGTGCCCCCGGGAAAAAAAACTGCTGCAAAATCAATTTTTTTTTTTTTCATTGTTGAGTTTTTTGGGGAGACTATAAGAGCGGGCCCGGGGTAACTTAGCCCTGTCCCAAACCATTATCCTAAAAAAAAACAGGTGTTGTCAAAAAACTTGTCCGTAAATAGCTGCAGTATATCTTGTGGGGACAAAATAATTTACCTTCGCAGTTGATTTCCCACGAAAGTGTGTGTGTTGGTGTGTGTGTGTGTGGGTTGGTGTGTGGGTGTTGTGTGTGTGTGGTGTGTGTGTGTGTGTGTGTGGGTGTGTTGGGTGTGGTGTGTGTAAGTGTGTGGTGGTGTGTGTGTTGTGGGTGTGTGGGCTGTGTCGTGTCTGTGTCGGGACGGACGACGTACATAATAAATATAAAAAACTATATCATATATGTAGTCTACATTTCAGTTTCATAAGGGGGTCTTTGCCTCCCGATTAGTCCATATAGCACACCACATCGCTAGGTTTTGAGACCACACTGGCATGATTTTAAGCTGAGGGTTTAATTGAATTAACATCAAGATGAGAAAATTGAAGAAAAGAGTTCCGTGACTACGTGAGCGATGTCTGCCCTACGCATTAGCCCCGGGCTGGTCAATTGACCACCCCCATTGGTTTTTTAATTTTTTTTTTTTGAATACACACACGCGGGGGGGGGGGGAAAAAAAAAAAAAAAAAAAAAAAAAAAAAAAAAAAAAAACCCATACCAACACCCAAAACCCCAAAACCCCCCCACCAACCACAACACAAGAACATTTTGGAATATATTTTTTTTTATAGCATCTGGGGCCCCCCCCCCCCCTTTTTTCTTTTGTTTCTCTAGTTTTTGTCTGAGTCCCCTCCTCTCTCCTCTCTCTCTCTCTCCTCTTCTCTGTCTGTCTCTGTCTCTCGTCTAAGAGTCTGTTGTCTGCCCATGGTCTTTTCTGAGTCTCTCCTTCCTTCTCTGTCTCTGTCTTTGACTGTCTGGTGTGTGTCTGCTGGCCCTCTCTCTGTTCTCTGTCTTGTCGCTGTGTCTTGTCTGTCTCTTCTCTCTAAATCTGTTTCTCTCTCTCTCTCCTCTTCTCCCCCTTTCTCTTTTCTTTCTCTCTTCTTCTGTCTCTGTTGTCTGTTTAAGAGTCTGTTTTCGTTATGTCTCTGTGTCTGTCTCTCATTGTCTCTCTCTGCTTGTCTGTCTGTGGTGTGTCTTGTCGTCTCTTCTCTCGAGTCTGTTTCTCTCCCCTGTGTCTCGTTGAGCCTCTCTCTCTCTCTCTCTCTCTCTCTCCCCTCTCTTCTCTTTTTCTGTCTGTTGTCTGTCTGTCTGTCTGTCTTAGATTTTCTTCTCTCTCTCTCTCTCTCTTCTTCTCTCTCTCTCTCTCTTCTTTTCTGCCCTTCTGTTAAGAGTCTGCTTGTCTGTCAGTTTCATGTGTGATCTCCATTCTCTCGTCTGTCCTGTCTGTCTGTCTTCTGTCTATCTCTCTGTCTTCTGCCCGTCTGTCGTCTGTGTCCCCGTTTATGTCTATCTTTTCTCTCAAAGTCTGTTTCTCTCTCTGTCTCTGTCTCTGTCTTTTTCTCTCTCTCTCTCTCTGTCTCTCTCTTTCTCTCTCTCTTCTAACTTTTCCTCTCTCCCCCCCTCTCTCTCCTTGTTTTTTGTGTAGGGGTAGGCGGTGGGCGGGAAAAGAAAATTCCCCTTCCCCTCTTGCCCTAAATTTTGTGTCCAACTACCAACCGTAAGCCCTACCCCCCCCCCCCCCCCCCCGCCCCCCTACGGGTACCTATCTGGTTACATTCAAATCCTGTCTTGCAATTTTCCACACACACACACAACACACACACACACACACTACGACACACGCACTCAGGACGCAGGGCACGCACGCACACAAAAAGACACACACACACACACCCACACACACAAACCACACACAACACCACACCTCCTCTCTCACCACACACCACACCCACACACACACACACACACACACACACACACACATACACCCCACACGCCTCACGGACGCATGCAGCACGCATACACACCACCACAAAACCACACAAACACACACAACACACACCCCCTCTCCTTTCTCTCTGTCTCTGTCTCTCTCCTCTCTCTCTCTTCTCTCTCTCTGACCTCACGATCACACGAAACCAAAACCGACACACCACTCACCCCCGCACAACACACACACACACACACACACACCACACACCACACACACACACCACACAATAGAATAATAGGGAGAGAGAGAGAGAAGAGAGAGAGAGAGACAGACAGACGACAGACAGACAGAAGAGAGAGGGAAGAGAGGAGATAGATAGATACATAGACATATATACACAGTCATAGGGGAAAACAAGTGAGGTAAGTTTAAAGTAAATCCTTCAGATGTGTAAAAAGACTGACAAAATTTGAAAGG
>JAMYXO010005051.1:0-16209 GCA_033310375.1 Conus canariensis | reverse complement strand
CTGAAATGATATTTTGTAAAAAAATTAATAAAAGGGAAAAAAAATTTGTTGTTGGTGGTGTGTGGTGGGGTGTGTGTGTGGTGTGTGTGTGTGGGGGGGTGCGTGCGTGTGTTGGGGGGCCGTGCGGTGGATGTGTGCGTGCGCGCGCGCGCGTGCGGCCCCCCCAGAAGCGGGTGGTGTTTTTTTTTTTTTTAACAACTGTTAGGTTAGGGGGTGAAAAGTGAAAAGGGGCATGCGTCTCAAATCTTATGTCAGGAAGGTAAATAAACCCATGATCTGCTGGCAGCTGGACGTACTCTAACAAAACAGTCCAAAAATTTTTTCCCCCCCCACCCCCCCCCCCACCCCCCCCCTCCCCCCAAGATCTAAATCCTTCCTTTCTCTTGTTGTGTTGCAGTAAAAGTGGATTACATCAAAACACAACAAAAAGCTGCAATGATGAAAAAAAACAAATAAATAAGTAAAAAAACAAGTAAATTAATTGATAATGAAATAAGATAAACAGATTAAAGAAATCCGTCCAAAATCTGCAGTGAGTGGCGGTTTAGTCAATCTGTAATGACCGGCGGGATTACCCATAATTGCAATAAAAGGTGGTTTAGTCAATCTGTAATGACCGGCTGTTTTCCCAAATCTGCAATGAAGGCTGGTTTAGTCAATCTGTAATGACCGGCTGATTATCATAATTGCAATGAAGGGTGGTTTTTAGTCAATCTGTAACGCCCGGGCTGATTACCATAATCGCAATGAAGGCTGGTTTAGTCAATCTGTAATGACCGGCTGATTACCATAATCTGCAATGAAGGCTGGTTATATCAATCTGTAATGACTGGTGATTACCTAACTGAAATGAAGGCTGGTTTAGTCAATCTGTAACGATGGCTGATTACCAAAATCGCAATGAAGGCTGGTTTAGTCAATCTGCAATGACCGGCTGATTACCAATCTGCAATGAAGGTTGGTTACTTCAATTTGTAATGACCGGCCGATTACCATAATCTGCAATGAAGGCTGGTTTAGTCAATCTGCAATAGGTGGCTGGAAAAGTCTAATAAAACCAATCATCATAAAAGGCCATTAAACCATCCAGAGTAAGGCTGGACTATACTGTGCCTCGTGCTATTCCTTCAAAGATCAGACCTGGTAATAAAAAAATGAATGAGTAACTAAATAAAATAAAACAAGCACAGCACTGTCAGTGTCACCACTGTGGTTTATGTTGGCAACACTAAATTTATTTTTAAATGCATATGATCGATTACAGGTGATACCTTAATGACAGAGAAACTGATAAACTGCTTTTGGTTCTATACATCTGCTCTTGTCTTCGTTTATGGTCATTAACTGTTGAATATAAAATTTTCAAAAGGAGTGACCGACGGCGGAGAACGAAGCAAAATTTAGAAAGAGAGGGTGTTTGTTACCGCCAATGACGTTGACCAAAAAAAGCACATGACAAGACACGATGCATTTCGCCTCTTGGGTCTTCTTCGGGCAAAAAAAATAGATCACATTTAACATTTAGGAAGTACAAACAAAGAACGAAGAGTGACTCATTGTTGTCCATGTGGTAGGGAGAATACCCCCAAGGGAAATGAAGGGGGGGTTATGGGGAGGAAAAGGAGGGGGGGGGTGGGGGGGGGGGGGGGATGGGGGGGAAATTTTGGGGGGGGGGAAAATTTGGAGGGTTTTTTTATTGGGGGAAAATTGGGGGGGGGGGGGGGGGGGGAATTGGAAAAAAAAAAATTTTGTAATGAAGGGATAAATAAGTAGATGAATAGAATGAAAAAAAACGTAAAATTTTAAAAAAAAAGGGGGTAGGTGAAAAAAAAAATGATTTCGGGGTGATGAAAGAGGGGGGGTAGTAGTTTGCGTGGGGGTTTTTTGGGTTGTGAAGGGTGGGGTTTAAGTTAATAAGGGGGGGGAAGGGGGGTGGAAGATAAAGGGTGATAAGGTATAATTGGGGGGGGGGGGGGGGGGGGAAAAATAAGGGGGGTTGGGGGGGTAGGGGGGGGGGGGGGGGAGGGGGGGAATGGTTGTGGGGGGGGGGGGGGGGGCAGAGAAGGAGGCCAATTTTTCTCCACATGGGGTGGGGGGGGGGGGTGGGGGAGGTTGGGGGGGGGTTTATTTGTGGTTGAAAAAAAACAGTGTGGGTGTGTTTTTGAAACAGGTGAAAAAAAGTGGGGCCCAATATCTGGTTTGTTGGGAGAAGATAGAGTGATCAATAAAACAGGGTACATGTGTTCCCAAACACACAACACACAACCCCCCAACACACACACCACACACACAACAAAACACACACCCACACAACAAAAGGGGGGGGGGGGCACAGAAACAATGTTCTGGGAGTTTGATAATGATATAATGAGACTAATGGGGGAAAGTTTTCACCAAAAATTTTAACACAACATACACACACACACTCACACACACACACAACACACACCCACACACCAAAAAAAAATATATATATATTTTAAAAAATTATATATATTTGGGTGTGTGTGTGTGTATGTATATTTTTTAATTTTTTATATATATTATATATATATATATATATTCTTTCAAAAAAAAATCATCATAAATCAGTAGTTGGTTGTGATCATGTGAGATAAAAGGGTATTGGGAAGGATTCTTCTCCTTTCCCCCTTGGGCAGGAATCCGGGGGGTACTGGCGAAAAAGCTTCTGTATGGGAAGGCCCCCCCCCAGTGGTTAATAAAGTTTTGCATCATCGGGGGTTTTTGGCAGGCCATTTTTTATTTTGGTTTTGTTGGGATGTTCCGCCGTCAGGGGGGGGCTGCATGGATAAATTTAAACCGCCATGTGGAGTATTGCAGAGATGTGATGTCACAGTTGGAGTGCCCATTTCGTACACAATGATGGTCTTCTTCTTCGTTTACTTGGTCGGAATCCGGGAGGTCCTGACGGGGTGCTGTATGGTGAAGCCCTCCTTGGCGTGGGTTTTGCACCACGGGGAGCGGGGCAGGTTTCCACGGGCAGGGGGGGAATGCTCCGGGGTCTCTGGGGCTCACGCATTGAGATTAAGTTTAAAAATTTTTAAAGTCCCGTAACAGCAGGGGTTTTATCCGGGGGACTGTCACCACTTTTTTCAAACTACCACGGGGGTATATATGTTAAAAAGGTTAAAAGAAAACTTCCCCCAACCCCATTAAAAAGATTAAAAAAAACCCAAACCCTAGGATTAAAAACCAACACGTTTGAAATCACAACGTAATCTGCAAAAGTCATACTGGGTTGAAAAACTAACAACACCAAAATCCCACAGTTTGAAATAAATTCACCTTTAGGAATTTTTAAAAATATTTCAGGGGGAAAACGGAAAAAAACTTCATTTTTATCTGCATGTAATGTTTCTTCTAAGGTCTTTAAAATCCGGGATCTAAAGAATATGTTGGACAGATATCTAAATCACAGGCAACACGAAAGGCGGGGTTTTCCCCCTTCAATAAAAAGAATGAGAAAATAGCATCCCTGTCCTAAATCTCCAATAGTTTCCCCCTTTGACCCCCAGCAGCCATGGGAAGATTTTCCTTTAAAAATCTGGAGTTTTTGATGAATTATTGTTTTCTTGGAGGCCCCCCTCCTCCTCCCATAAAGAAGGGGACATACGAAGATTTTCCCTTTTAAATCTGAAGATGGGACAAATTTAGAAAGGACGAAGACGGCACCCCTTTTAAAAGCCGATCCCCCTCTTCGTTGCCTCTGATCCCACATACCTGGCCCCCGGCCCAACAAAAATCTCAAAACCCCCTTTAAAAAATAATGAAGAAAACAGGGTAAAAAAATTAAAAGGGCCCGGGGATTTTTATGTTTTTTGCTCCCATAGCCCCTAAAACCGAAAGAGAATCTTTGCAAATAAGGGAATTTTCCTAACGGGACTGCCGATCCACCCAAAACCAAAAGTAGTGCAGTAAGTTCCGAGAGGGAAATAGTGCTTTCAAGGGGGTGGTTTTGGGCGTTTTTCTCCCGAAGCTGGAACGTATCGGGAAGACCCCCACCAACATCGGACTTTGAACCATAAAAAAATAACAAAATTTCTTTAAGGTTAGAACACAGTCAAAAATAATTGTTTTAAAAATTTTAAGGGAAATGTGTTCGTTTGCGCTGCAGGTTAAATAAACTAATTTCTGGAGACGAAAACGTCCCAAAGGGGGTTTTTGAGGGGAAATTGGAAACGTCGAGATGACCCCCAAAATCAATACCGCCTCCTCCAGAAAAAGGGGGATGGAAACCGAAAGGGGGGGGGGTACTGGATGGACTTCTTTCTATTTTTTTGGAAATGAGGATTCATAACACAGCTAGGCAGGGTTTTTTGGTTCGAAAAAAGCTGTGTTAGTAATTCAAAGCTAATTTTACTTTTTTGAGGAAGGGAAAAAACTCTCCTGCCCCCACATATAGGTATAAAAATTTGTAGTACGAAAAGCGCAAGGCAGAGGCGAAAGCCCCTGATGGTGAACTGGGTTAGGATTTTTAAAACGGGGGCTTAGCGGCGCCGTAAAGGCTGCCTTTGCCAATTTGGGTGAACTAACGCCTGTAAAGAGGAAAGTGTGCTTTTGTCCCCACCCCAATCCGTAGACCCATACACGGGGGGGATATTCAGGGCTTTGGGCACGTGTTTTAAATTGAATATGGCTTTAAAAATTAAATTTTTGGTCAAAGGTCACCCAAATTTGCTTCTGGCGCAGGAATTTACCCTTATCTATAAAAATTTCCCCGGGGGGGGGAAAAAAGTTGTCTAAATGGGAAAGGGGGTGCACTCTGTTTTAATGATGAAAATTGAACCCATTTTCGACTGCCCCTTTTTGGGATTTTAAACACACAATGGAGCTGCGCTGACAAGCGAATGTTTCCCAGATGAAAAGGGAAAAATCAAACCCCAAAAAAGAGACAGTCTGAACTTGGTTTACAGAATTTACAATTCTTTATTTTTATACTCAACAGGGGGGGAAAAAGGATATACCCCGTGGAAAACCCAGTTCCTGCTTGAATTTTGACAAAAGTTTCCCCACACGGAGGGAAGGCCCTGTCTGCAAAAACTGTTTAGAAATGGGGAGATTGCCCGGAAACCCATCCGAGGAGGTTGACGGGATTCCATATTTCCACGTCGTGTCATAGGCCTTCTTAGTCGAAGAAAAATGGCAAAAAACATGTTTTTATTAAAAAAGAGTTTCGAATAGTGGTATCCAATTGTTTAAAATGGTCCAGGTAAGTGATGCTTTCTAAAACCCATGTTCCAGGGCTAAAAGCCCTCACCCAATTCCACAGAGCCTCCATTTCCCTTTTTTTTCCATACTTTACCCAATTTGTTAAGGTTTGGACGAAAATTGGTTGGGTTTGAATGACCCTTCCCCAGGTTTTAAAATGGGAAACAATTACGGCCCTTTCCATGAAGCTGGGAAAGCCCCAGAGTCCAAAGGGGTTAAAAAACTTGAAGCAGAATGTTAAAATAAAACCTGAGTCAGGAAGGGTTTTTTAAAGTTGATAATGTTTTTCACCGACCAGGAGCAGAATCATGACCCCCTGAAAGGCAGCTTCAGTTCTTTAGTTTAAAAGGGGGCAATTTGTAGTTTTTTGATTGGGTGAAAAAATAAGCTTCTTTTTTTTGCTTGCGTTTTGATTTTTAAAAAAACGCGGTGGATTTTTTGATAGGAAGAGTTTGGGTTTTATGGGGGAAGCTAACAAGTTAGCCCCCAGTTTTTTGCAGGATGAAGGTATCATCAATTTTAAATGGGGGTTGAAGGAGCGTTCTTGCCCCCCAATTTTTTTTAAAAACCTCCGCTTTTTCTTGGAAAAATTTTTGATGGAGGGAGGACAGAAATTTCTCCAGACACTCCTACTTCCTCTAAAAAACAAAACCTTTGCCTTTCTTTTTTCCTTGAAAAATTGAAAAAGTCGGGGGCCAAGGATGCTGAAAGACAAAACTTTTTTTTTTTGCCCCCTTTCCCCCCAACTTTTTGGGGGAACCCGCATTTTAAATCCGGTGAACCTTTGGTACAGGTGTGCGACCGGTTTTGTAAGGGGTGGTATCTCTCGCCTTAAAAAAATTTTAGAAAAGGCCCCCGCTGGATCTTTGCCCGGAAAAGACGTTTTCGCATCTAGCTTATCTTTTGGCTGAACGAAAAAAAACCCCAATTAGCCCTTTTAAAGTAAAATACTGTGGAAAGGAAAACAGGTTCCTTAAAAAAATGAAAAAAAATTTTACAGGGAAAAGGTTCCCCCCGTGCAGATCATCGTGAAATGACCAATATAGTTAGGCCCAATAAAGGTCACCCCCGACAAATCCAAAACGAAAGAGTACCATTTAAAGAATGCATGTATGTTGGTGATTTGTCTTTTAGCAACACAAAGTCCATTCGTTAAAGATCTCTTCCAGATGGACCCCGGGGTGAGGAATTGGCTGCCCCAAAGGGGGGAGTCCCCTTTTTGAAGTCTCCCAAAATTAAAAAAGGCGCGGGAAAAAGTTATTTTTGTCAATGACTTGTTGCTTAAATATTTTTACCAGAAGGGGACAATAAATTGAACAAAAGTTATTGTTTTATTGAAAGTAAACCCGGCCGCAACAGCTTTGTAAATTGGGGTATTTAAGTTAAATTGGTGAATAATAAAGATCTTTTGGGAAAAAGAAGGGGGAAAACCCCCAGTGCCCATGGCCCGTATCCGTAGTAAAGCAGGAAAACCTATGAATAAAGCCTGCCAAAAGAAAAATGTTTTTGGTTCAACAATGTTTCCCAGCCCCAACAACCCAAAATTTGGGTAAACCAAAGCTGGGGTTCCTCATATTGGGCATTAAAGCCTCTTATATTCCCCAAGAAAAAGGCAATGACAATTAAAAAAAAGAGAAGAAATTTACCCATTCATTTTCCTCACACCCCTTTTCTCCAAAGGAAAAAAAAAAAAAAAAAAGGGGACTGGAAAAAAGGCGATGGAGATACCCCCTTCTTGGCTGACGAAGGGGCGATACTTTTTTCCCCCCCAGGGACGAGGGGGAAGAGGGGGCTTCATCAAGGTCACTTTTGGGGTGTTCCCAGACAAATCCTGTGCAGCCTTCCCCGACGGTCTGGGATTGGGGGGAAGGGGGCTCGCCCCCCGAGGGGGTCCGGGGGGAGGTGGATATTGACCCTCCACCCAAGGCATGTTTGAATTTGCTTTTTTTTTTACACTGTTTTTCTGTCATGTTGGGGCTCCTGTTGCGTCTGGATCATGAGCGGCAGCCGGCCTGAATTTGAACATTTTCAGTCTGAACACCGACACAAACCCTGCTCCCCTTGGCGACATCGAAAATATGACTTGTGAGGGGGGTGTTATTCTCCCAAAATTTTTCCCTTCCCCTCAAAGAACAAAAATTCTTTTCTCTGTGGTCCCTTCTGGAGACTGGACAGCCTTTTCGAGAAAAGGTGGTTGCCTTTACAGTTTATAACAGGCGGACAATCACAGGCCCTTCATGCACTGGTTTTGAGCCTTGCCACACCCCCCTGTTCTGTCCCGTCCTTAATGTGTCATATTTTTGGCATTTGAAGCACGCAAAGGTGAAGGGAAATGTTCATAGAGACCGGAACCCTCAAATACCCGCCCTTCACACAACAGGGAGGTTTTTGTCAGAAAGTTAGAAAAAAAATATCTTTTGGGGGCACGGGGTTTGGGCTTTTCGGCCAGAACCCGGTGGGCGGGGGATAACCTGGGAAGCCAGTTTTCCCTCTTTTTTTTAATCGGAAACGCCCCTCAAATCACGACACTTGTGACGCCCTTGCTTGAATTCAAAGTTTTGTGAGTTTTTTACTCTGATTTTGGCCTGTCAATCAAAGTCGTCACTTGAGAAAAAACAACTCAGAATCTTTTTTTTTTTCACTTTTTATCAAAAGGAACCTTTTTTTGGCCTTTTTTTTTTCATGATTTTTGGGTAGCCGGAGAGCCTTCTACCCTCTCGAAATAGCAAAAAAAGGGTTCAAACCCTTCACCCACAGAGAGGGCGAGTTGCTACACCTCCATCACCAACCAACAAGGCCAAAAACCCGTGCTGTCCTTTTTTTCATTATCCAGTCCGAGTCCAAGTTCGAGCCCCGAGGGTAATTTTTTTTTTCCGTTTTTGTTTGGGGTTTAGCCATATTTTGAGTTTTTTTTAAAATTTAACCCCCGCCCACCCACCACCAGGGGTCCAACAAGGGGCCAGGGTCAAGGGGAAATCCAATCTTGACCCCCCCCAGGTTTTTAGCAGGGGTATACACCAATGAACATAACTAACCTATTCCGCCAAAAATCAGACACAACGCGGGGGGGCAGACGGTGAACACTTACAAGGTTTTTCCCAAGGCCCCCAAGAACTACCCCGTTTGACCCAACCCCCGTTTTGAGGCAGCCCATTGACATAACGGGCCAATGTATCCACCCGTCTTAGAGGGGCCGAGCCAAAGTGATGTGTTGAGAACAGCAGTTTCTCAATCACCCGGGGCCCCCCATTCCCCCCCCCCCCCCCCCCCCCCCCCCCCCCCCCCCCCCCCCCCCCCCCCCCCCCCCCCCCCCCCCCCCCCCCCCCCCCCCCCCCCCCAATTTTAAACAGGAGGGCCACCGCAGGGGCAAACAGGGTGGGTCTGAAGAAAAACCGCAGAAAAAAAAGGAAGAAAGTTTTCCCAAAGGAAGGGGCTTGTAAAAAAGATTAAATTTACGGGAGTAAAGAGCCAGGTAGGCGAAACTAGACAAAAACAGAGGCTGTTTTTTTCCTGGGGGGGCCCCTTTAGGGGGGAAAAAAACGAGATAGTAAAAACACATTTGGGCAAAAAACGGGGAAAAAAAAAAAAGGGGGTTGGGCTCAGGTTATTCGAGAAAAACCCCCCCCAAAGGGAAAAGGGCCCGGGCCCCCCCCCCGGGGGGGCCTGCCCCTGCATTGATATTTGACAGACCACAGGTGTGGAGTCTAGTGGACCTGTGATGCTGAGGTCAGTGGGGGCCTTATCCCCCAGCCAAAAATGTTCCACTTGGTTTAAATTGGGCCCCGGGTAGTATGCTTTTCCTTTTTGTTAAAAGTCAGGGTGTGCTCAAGTAATTTTTCCAATTTGTCCCCTTTAAAAAATATTTTTGATTAAACCCCCAAGGGGGGCTACCTTTTACAGTTGGGGCTGCTGCCCTCCTTCGTCTTTTTGGTCAGCTTCTTCTTTTTCATTAGTGCAGTATAAAGGGTGTTCACTGGATGGGTGTTTTCAGTGACTGTTTAAATGGTAATAATTTTAAATCAGTAGTCCCCACGGGGTGAGGGACCATTGTTAAACAAGGGGGAAAAAACCCCAGTGGTAAAGGGTTTGCAATGGTGCAAGGTGGGGGACTTTGGAAAATACCAAGACCTGGGGGTGTTTCACTGGCAGGGGTGAATAAAGGGTTACTGAAGGATGATGGTCACGGGGTAAGGGGAATAATAAGGTGGGCATTGGTTAATTTTTACAGGTTGAGAAATTTTGGGTGGGGGGGGGTTTGGGGGTAGATGACGGGTGGGGGGATGGCCATGGTCATTTGGGTTTAAGTGGGAAATGATGTTTAATTGTTTTTAAAAAGGGGGATGATGTTGGGGCCCTTTTTGTAAGTGCCGGGGGGGGAGTGGGGAGGTGTTCCAAAGATGGGGGAGGGACGACCCTGGTGAAGGTTAGGTATGACCCAAACCTGGAGGGCCTTAAACCATCCAGAAGCCTTTCCCAAAGTACCCCCAAAAATTCCTGCAAAGGGAAACAGAGGCTTCCTACACTACCTTTGATCTCCATGATCATCACCCCATGATTTAAATTGATGTTTTTTTTTTGTGTGGGGGTGAAATGAGTTTATATAAAAATATATTTTAAAAATTAAAAATATGGGGTGTGTGTTGTGTGTGTTTTTGTGTTGGTGTGTGTGGGGTGTGTGTGTGTGTGTTGGGGAGAGAAGATAAGATAATTTTGGCTTAAACCCCCAACCGCCGAAAAGGGGCCCACATCAGGGTTTGCAGCACTTTAAAAATCAACTCAAAAAGCCCTTTAAAAAAAAAAAAAAAAAAAAAAAAAAAACCTTTCACACACTTTTTTAAATGAAAATCTTCTAGAACGCACCAAAAATTCTTTAAAAAAACTTTTTCCGTAAAATTTTAAATAAATTTAAAAACGTTAATTCTCTAAAAAAACCAAAGACCCGTAAAGGCGGGACATCTCTGAACGGGTTTTTTTTAAAGGACTCTGCGTAAAAATGTTTGTGTCCCCCAATCGTGCAAGCCCCAAACACTCTAAAAGAATAGTTTCATTGTGAGTGGCACATGCCCTGGAAGCACCACGGAGCTTCTCACTTTTTTAAAAGGTCAAATTTGGGTAAAATACGAAGGGCCCGGTTTGTGCACCCGGCCAGAACTTTTTTCTTTTTTTTCCGACCACCAGACGTAGGGGGAGGAACCCTTTAAAGGGTTTTTGGAGGATCTGAAAGACTTTGTTATCCTTTCTGTTTTTTCCCAAATCCTCCCCCCAGGGGGTCCTCTCACATAATCTTTTAATTTGGGTTTTTTTTAAAGATCTGACAAGGGATATAAATGTTGGACAATTTTCTCTTGTGGAAAGGGACAGGAAAAAACAGAAAGGAAACAGAAGATATAAGTTAGGGGAAAAGAGGGAAAATCCCTAGGTATATCAAAAATTACAGAAAACCATTTTTTTTTAAAAATTTGTGTTGAAAACTCTACATAATTGTAGTGATGCTATAAGGGGCCCTAGAAAAAGTGGTAAGCGAAATGGAAAGAAATAAAGTAAAAAAAATAATGATTCTTTTAATTTTTTGAAAGTATTAAAAATAAAACCCATTTTTTAATTTTATTTAGGGAAGTTGTAACAAAAGGTAAAACTAAAAAAATAAAAAAAAATTTAAATTAAATTCAAAAAAAAAAAAAAAATAAAGACCCTATCAGAACGTCACACTTTAAAAAAACTACCCCCCCACCCCCCCCCCCCCCTTATTAATAAAAAAAAAAAAATATATTTTAATATAATAATATATAAAATTTCCCATTAAAGGGATGTAGGTTTTGTGTATTTCGGAGGTTTCATGGGGTTTTGCGTGTGTGCATGCGTGGTGTGCGTGGTGTGTGTGTGTGTGTGTGTGTGTTGTGGTGTGTGCGCCGGGGGAAAAGAGAGAGAGAGAGAGGGGAGTGTGTGTGGTGTGTGTGTGGGGTTTTGTGTTTTGTGTTGTGATGTTGTGTGTTTTGTGGATGTGGTTTTGGGGTGTGGGGGGGGGGGGGGTGGAATGTTTACCATTGGGGGCTTCTTAAACCTGGGGGGGGTATGGAAGGGGGGCCTTTACCCCAAAAAGGGGCAGTAGAAAATGTTTTGGTCTCTTTCCCTGTGTGGGGATGAGAGCCTGACCAGTGGTCAGTAGACATCGTATTTTTGCCCCCAAACCCCGGGTGTGGGGTTGGGAGCCCATGCCCAGGCCCCCTCTCTACCCCGCGTAGGTTAAAGGGGAGGTTGTCCCCTGGGGCAGCAACCCCGGGAAAAAGCATGTCAAAGGGCTTCCGAGTTCGTCGGGACACAACTTTGGGGTTTTCTGTTGGGGTGGGAGGTCCCTTTGGGAAAGACCCCCACGAACTTCTTCCCGGGGCGGCTTCGTTTTTTTCCGTCGATCCCCTGGTTTCGATTTCTGGGTTTTTTGGGAATTCCTTTCTGTTTTTTTAAAAACTTTTAAAAAAAAAATTTCGGTCATTGTCTTTTTTTTTTTTTTTTTTTTTTTTTTTTTTTTTTGAGAAGGGGGAAATTTGTGGCTTCAAAGTAAATTTGAACCCTCAACTTGAAAAGACCAAGGGCCCCTGGCGAAAAGAATAAAAATTTTTAAAGAGGGAGACGCAAGAAATAACGGCCGAAAGGCCCTTTGGTGGCCAGGGCCCACTTTAATTTGTTTTTAAAAACGCGTTTTTTCTCCGTTTGTGACCACCGAAAAAAGGGGTTACAAAAACCCCTCAGTTTAAAGGGCAAATCGTGAAAGATTTTGACAGGTAAAATTTTCCCTTTGGAAATTGGGGGGTTTTAAACCCCCGGTTTTTTTAAAGGGGAAAAAAAAACACCATTAGATAGATCTTTTCACAAATAGGAAAATAGGGCGAAACCCCACACGACATAAAAAAATACGCGTACGGTTGGCAATTTTTCAAGTTTTTAATGCATTTTGTGTGCAAGGCGGCGCCCCGGCGCGCGTGTGTGTGTATGTGTGCGCGCCGCCCATATATGTGTGCCTCCCGTGTTGTGGGTGTGTGTGTTTGTGGTGTGTGTGCGCGCGCGCGAAGTGTGTGTGTGTTGGTTTGTGTGGGGTGGGGGGGTGCCTCCGTGTGTGCGTGGTTCCCCCCGTGGTGCGGTGTTGTGTTGCCTCTGTGTGTGTGTGTTGGGGGGGGGGGGGGGGGTTTTCCTGCCCCTGTGTTGTGGGTGTGTGTTTGGGGTGCGGGCGCGCGCGCCTTTTTGTGTGTGGGGCCCCCCTGGTGGTGTGGGCGTGGGGTCTGCCTCTATGTGTGGTGTTGGGAGGGGGGGGGGGGGGGGTCTTCCCCTGTGTGTGGGGGTTTTGTGTGTGTGTGGGCGTTTTTTTTGTCCGTGTTTTTTTGTCTGTTTCCCTGTGTGTGTGTGTGTGTGTGCGTGTATGGTTTTGCCTCCTTTTCCTCTGTTGGTTTAGTGGTGGGCCTGTGTTTTTGCCCCCCTTTTTGTTTTGTGTTTTGGGGGGGTTTTTGGTTCCCCCTGTGTTTGTGGTTTGCGTGTTGGGGGGCTGTTTTTGTTTGGGGGTTGCCATTTTGTTTTGGGGGCGTGCCGTCCGGGGTGGTCCTTGTGTTTGGTTTTTTTTGCCCTGGCCCTCCTGGGCGCGGCCCCCCCCCGCCCCCCCCCCTCCTCCTTTTGGTTTTGTGCGTGCCCCCTTTTCCTTTTGGGAAACCATTGTTTTGGAGGGGGGCCGGGGTTTTCAGGGGTTGCCAGGGTGGTTGGGGCTTCGCGGCAAAAAGCCCCCCGGGGTTAACCCCTCTTTGGTTTTGCGTCCCCGGCCCCCCGGCGCGATTTGGGATGGCCTGTTGCCTGCCGGGGGTTTGGGGGGCCTTTGGGAACCTTTTCCCCAGGTTTTTGAGTGCGATCATGTGGGTTTTAATGGGGTGCGCCGCAGGGGTGGGTGGTTTTGGGGGTTTTTGGTTTGTTTGTGGAATGCATAAATTACCTGGGGGCGCCCCCCACTCCCCCCCCGTTAAAAATAACCCCTTAGTTTTGCAATCCTTTTGCTGGGGTTTAACATGCCAAAGGGGGAGGGGGGCCAAATTTATACCCGGGAAATGGTTAAATTGTGCGGTTTGTTTATGAGGGGGGGGTTTTAGGGGGGGGCGGGGGGGGGGTTTTCATAAATTTTCCGGGAAAAAAGGGGGTTTTTTTGGGGTTTTTTGGGTGTTTTTGGTTGTTGGTGGGGTTTTGTTTTTTTTTTCTGCTCAAAGGGGTGGTTTTTTTTAATTTTTTAGGGGGGTTGGGTTTTTTAATGGTTTGGGGGCCCCAGGACAGCACTTATAAACCGGGGGGCCTTTAACCAACCGGGTTTTTGGGGGGGGGGTGGGGTTTGGGGTTTTTTTTGGGGGGTTTTTTTTTTTCCCGGGGGATTAAAAGAGAAGGGAATTGCTAATGGGGAAAACAAAAACCCGGGGGTTTTTAATTTTTTTGGGGAAGGCCTGGGGTGTGGGTATGGGTTGTAGGTGAAAGGGCTTTGATATGTTTTAAATGTTTCGGAAAATTTTAAAAGTCCCGCCAAATTGTTTCCTTTTTTTGTTTATTTAAAAATGTAGGTGCCTGGCCCCCGGACCCTGTTTAAAATCCCGTTAAAATTTTTGGCTTTTTTTTTGTTTAAACCCTTTTCGGGGGTTGGTTTTTGGTTTTTGGATTTTTTTGGATTTGAACATTGTTTTACCGGTTTGGAAAACCAATTTTTGTTTTAGGTTCAAAAATGGTCCCGGAAGTTTTTGTGATTTGGTGCCGGGGCCATAGCTGTGTGGTGTGGTGTGTGTGTTGGGTGTGTTGGTGCGCGCGTGTGGTGTGTGGGTGCATGAGTGTACCTGTGTGTGCGCGCACTCATGGTGTATAATTTGTGTATGCACCCTAATGCATGGTAAACATAATGCATGCATGCATATGTGTATATGCTTGCGCACACATGTGTTAGTGTCGTTGTTTTTTATGAGCTTCAGGGGGGTGTGCGTGATATGTGTAATGCATTGAGGGCGGTTAAATTTAGTGCTTTTGTGCGCGTGTTCATTTGGTACTTTCCTGTGGGGGCGTCGATGCGCATTAAACATCATGCATGTTACTGTTGTTTAAAAGTATCATTTTTTTTTAAAAAACCCAAAATCCGCTTTGAAGCACACAAATACTAAACCTAATACTTTAAACCACCCCGGCAAAGGGGAAAATAATCGAAATTTTGGGGCTTTAACAAGGGGATAAGGGAAAGAAGGCAGTTTAACTACTGTGAAAAAAATTTGGGGGGGATATATTGGGAGGGGAAAGGGCCGACTTTCAAGTCAGGGAGTACTCGATGTTCACTGTGTATGTGCGATACTTCTGATGAGGGGACCACGAAAAATGTACCAGGGGGAAAATTTTTTATAAAAAAAGGGTTTTTGGGGGAATGCTCTGTCGCCGACGTGACTTAAAACTCCTGCAAAAAATTTAAAGGCCTAATTGTACCACCATGCTGTCGGTGGGCTGATTTTTTGATGTGAAAAATTGTAAAATCAATACACGGAGAAGCTAATTTTTGTTTTAGTCAACAATACGTCGAAGTTTATTGTGACTATGGGACTTTTCTGAAATCGGGGTTTGCCGCGGATTCAATATTGTACTGTGCCTTTGAAAACTGCAGTTTCCATGGGTTTTTGTCCTTTGGGGAATTCTGCGGTTCTTCTTCTGTGGGGTTTCTTCCTTGGAATTTTCGGTTCTTCTGTGGTTACTGTGCCTTTGGAATCTGCACAGTTTCTTGGTTTACGTGCCTGTGAACTGCGGTTCTTTTTCGAAGTTCGACGTAATATAGTCTACTTTGGGGGAGACCCCCGTTCCTTCTTCATCGCTTGTTTTTTGAACTGCTGTGTTTACTGTTTGGGGGGGCCTTTTGGGTTTTCCCCCTTCGTCTTATTTTTAAACTGTAGAAAGTGGCTTGGGGGACGTGGAACCAGTGTGTCGACGTGTATATGTGAACACGTGGACGGCGCCGGCGAGATCTGCGAGTTTTTCAAGATACTAATATGATACCTGATATCTGATATTGAAGTGTTTTAAATGTATGATGTCTTAACTGACGTAAACTGATCGTATACATGCAGTAGCATCTTGTTTTTTGTAAAAATTCATATTGATGGTTCGGGGCAGCAATAAAAAAAGAAAAAAAACTAACTCGGTTTTCCCCGGGCTAGTTCGTAGGGTGGTTGTGTGTGGGGAAAAGTGTACACGCACCAAAATTTTTGAAGCGGAAAATCAGACAACAAAACACGCACCGCACAGAACCTATGGTCAGAATCAATTTTTTAAAAACCAGCCCTACATTCTTTCCAGTAAAATCCCAAATTTTAAAAACATCGCCAGGAAAGGGGGGGGGGGGGGGGAGAGAGAGAGGGGGGGGAAAAATTGGTAGATTAGAATTAAAAAAAGATGATACAAAACGGGGTGCAAAAAAAAAAAAAAAAAAAAAAGAAAAAAAAAAAACAAGAGCAAAGCATATAAACATACTCCCATTTTATCCGAATCCGGCTTGATATATCCATAAAGGGGAAAAACCGTCCTTGGGCTGGGTGTAACCGTTAGTAATGGCTATTCGGTAAACATGGGCCCATCATCTGGACCTAAATGAAATACATACAAAAAATTTTGAATCTATCCCCGGGAAATTGAGATTTTCCAACAAGAAAAATTAGGGCCCGTTAGTAAAGCAAAACGGTAAACTTAAACATCGGGATCTTCTTTTGACCCCTAATAACATACCCAAAAATTTTTTAAAGATCGGCCACGTACTTTGAGTACAAAAAAAAAAAAAAAAAAAACAAAAACCGTTAAGGGTGTTATAGAAGCCTTTATAAAAAATAAAAGGAAATTAAACGTTTTGGGCATGATTTAAAAAACCGTACCCATAATAACATTTTCCCACAAATTTTCAAAACATCCCGGCCCAAATACTTTCGAGACATTCCATAAAAAAAA
>JAMYXO010005050.1:7500-16217 GCA_033310375.1 Conus canariensis | reverse complement strand
TTTGACCCCAGCTAAAAAATCACAGCAAAAAAGAAAAAAAAAAAAAAAAAAAGACTAAACAGACACAGGTCAGTGTCGACTCTATACAGAATGCATAGTTTCACCGCCTAGTTATCCAAATTACATGGGGGGGGGGGGGGGGGGGAGGGAGAAAGCTGGTATGTTATGAATTGTAACCAGAGGGGAAAATAGCGTCAAAATTTCCTACAACAACGAGAAATGGGTGAGCCCCAAAGACAGGGAGAAACCAACAAGCAGTGGACAGTGCCAAAGACAGGAAGAAACCAACAAGCAGTGGACAGTGCCAAAGACAGAAACCAACAAGCAGTGGACAGTGCCAAAGACAGAAACCAACAAGCAGTGGACAGTGCCAAAGACAGAAACCAACAAGCAGTGGACAGTGCCAAAGACAGAAACCAACAAGCAGTGGACAGTGCCAAAGACAGAAAGAAACCAACAAGCAGTGGACAGTGCCAAAGACAGAAAGAAACCAATAAGCAGTGGACAGTACCAAAGACAGAAAGAAACTAACAAGCAGTGGACAGTGCCAAAGACAGAAAGAAACCAACAAGCAGTGGACAGTACCAAAGACAGAAAGAAACCAATAAGCAGTGGTCAGTGCCAAAGACAGAAACCAACAAGCAGTGGACAGTGCCAAAGACAGAAAGAAACCAACAAGCAGTGGACAGTGCCAAAGACAGAAAGAAACCAATAAGCAGTGGTCAGTGCCAAAGACAGAAACCAACAAGCAGTGGACAGTGCCAAAGACAGAAAGAAACCAACAAGCAGTGGACAGTGCCAAAGACAGAAAACCAACAAGCAGTGGACAGTGCCAAAGACAGAAAGAAACCAACAAGCAGTGGACAGTGCCAAAGACAGAAAGAAACCAACAAGCAGTGGACAGTGCCAAAGACAGAAAGAAACCAACAAGCAGTGGGCAGTGCCAAAGACAGAAACCAACAAGCAGTGGACAGTGCCAAAGACAGAAAGAAACCAACAAGCAGTGGACAGTGCCAAAGACAGAAACCAACAAGCAGTGGACAGTGCCAAAGACAGAAAGAAACCAACAAGCAGTGGACAGTGCCAAAGACAGAAAGAAACCAACAAGCAGTGGACAGTGCCAAAGACAGAAACCAACAAGCAGTGGACAGTGCCAAAGACAGAAAGAAACCAACAAGCAGTGGACAGTGCCAAAGACAGAAAGAAACCAATAAGCAGTGGACAGTACCAAAGACAGAAAGAAACCAACAAGCAGTGGACAGTGCCAAAGACAGAAACCAACAAGCAGTGGACAGTGCCAAAGACAGAAAGAAACCAACAAGCAGTGGACAGTGCCAAAGACAGAAAGAAACCAACAAGCAGTGGACAGTGCCAAAGACAGAAACCAACAAGCAGTGGACAGTGCCAAAGACAGAAAGAAACCAAAAAGCAGTGGACAGTGCCAAAGACAGAAACCAACAAGCAGTGGACAGTGCCAAAGACAGAAAGAAACCAACAAGCAGTGGACAGTGCCAAAGACAGGAAGAAACCAACAAGCAGTGGACAGTGCCAAAGACAGAAACCAACAAGCAGTGGACAGTGCCAAAGACAAAAACCAAGCAGTAGACAGTGCCAGAGACAGACAGAAACCAACAAGCAGCGGACAGTGCCGAAGACAGAAAGACACCAACAAGCAGTGGTCAGTGTGACACTGGACGATGATGAAGACAGAAAAGCCGAAGTCAACTCGAGTGATGAGAAAAAGGGAGATTATCCGTGTACTGTTTGTGAGAAGACAGGGACAGAATGTTGTACTGATGGTCCTCCCCTCCCCCTCCCAACCCCTCCAGTATTACCAATGGTACATGTCAGAAACACACACACACACACACACACACACACACACACACACACACACACACACACACACACACACACTTGTAAACTAATGGAAAGAATCATATTAAAAAGATTAGTTTATTATTGCAATGAGCATCAGATTATACCTATTAATCAAGCTGGATTTCAAAGTGGTAGATCAACAATAGAACACTTAGTCAAACTGACCACACATGTCAAACAACAATTCGCGCGACGAAGGAATATCTTGAAAACTGTTGGAATAAGTGGTAACATGTATAATTTTGTAGAATCATTTTTAGAAAATAGAACTATTCAAACAAGAATAGAACATGTATACACAAATCCAAGAAAATTACAAATGGGTCTTCCGCAAGGATCAGTAATCTCCCCAATTTTATTCAATATTTTAATGGCAGATCTACCCAAAGGCCTAGGTAAAGATACAGTGTTAGCACAGTTTGCTGACGATATATGCCTATGGATGAAGGTAACTATGAAAAGAAAGACTCCTTTAAGATGGCTAAATTATATACGAATTAAATACCAACATGAACTGAATAAAACTGTAAGCTTTTTAAATGAAAACGGGCTTGTACTTTCAGTAGAAAAAACAAATATTATGCTCTTCAATGCTGGATATGACCTGGAGAAACTCCCTTCATTTACTTTAGATGGCACTGCTTTAGAGTATGTAAAAACTGTTAAATTCCTAGGTGTATATTTAACCTCCAAACTTTCTTGGAATGTACATATTGAATATTATATTGAATAAAGCAAGGAAAAGTTTAAACTTTTTGAAAATTATAAACAAACAACGGTGGGGGCAAGACACACATACTTTAACTTTATTATCTACTGCTCTTGTGCGCTCACGATTAATCTATGCTCAAGAAGTCTTTTTCAGCGCTCCACAATATCTATTAAATAAACTACAGAGTATTGACTGCAAGGCTTACAAACTTGCTCTCGGAGTTCCCACACATACATCTAACATAGGAACATACAGTGAAATCGGAATATTACCTCTGAATGCATTACGAAAAGCATGTGCTTCAAAATTCATATTAAAGAGTCTTTCACAGGATAACTTCTGTGCAAATGAAGTGTCCTTAAATTCAGAAGCAGATTTCCTGAAACGGGCCAGAAGACTACAATCTACAAAATCAATCCAGTCATTCGCCTCTAACCTCCTAAAAGATTCTAATATAAACGAAACAAAAATTGCTAATAAGCTGTCCGTTTTACCTATTCCAAAATGGGAGCAAGCCATTGCTACCTTTGATACAAATTATGCAAATGTGTCCAAAAAGAATCCACCTTATATATTGAAAACTGTCATCGATATTCATTTAGAAAATACATACAAAAACTATTTGAAAATGTATACGGATGGTTCAGTGCTAGATAATCTAGATACAGGAGCAGCATTTATAATACCTGATTTAAAAGTGGAAAAGTTATACCATCTTGGTAGACATTTTTCAATATTCAGTACTGAGCTAGTTGCCATTTTGATGTCTCTACACCACGTCTTGAGTTTTCCTATTAACTCTTGTCAAATTCTAGTATGCACCGATTCTAAATCGGCCCTTAGTGCTATTCAGTCTTCCAATCCAAAAGTACGTGTTGAGATGATAACAGAAATTAATCATGTCAAACATCTTCTGTCAGCTAAATGCATTACAGTTACATTTTGCTGGGTACCTTCTCATTGTGGAATTTCAGCAAATGAGAGGGTCGATCAGGCTGCAAGAAAGGCAGCCCGAAATGTCGAAGGATCAATACCACTTGACATTCCCTTAGATTTAAGTGAATGCTATTCTTTAATAAACGAAGCGTCCAGTAAAATTTTCAGAAATGTATTAGAGAACTCAGAAATTAACTATTACCACAACTGTATTAAATCCAATTCTGGAAAAAAATCTATTGGCCTCATCAAGACCCGACCTTGCCTCCATACCTAGAGAAATACAAAGCTTAATGCACAGAATGCGTTTGAATTCACTTCGAACAACATTCAGCAAAAATGTTACATGTATGTGTGGAGAAAGAGTTGGAGTTGAACATCTATTAATTTACTGTCCAAGAGCAAAGGAGATTATTAGCAAAACTGGTGACGATACTTCATCTGATGGATCCGGTTCCCTGTCTCTATCTAGAGTATTAAATGACTGGTTTTATCTTTACACAATTTGCAAAAGTTTGTCACATAGTTCAGTTGGTATTTATCTTTAAATTTGTTTAACATTTTTTGAGTGGTTAACCGTTCGTCCTTCTACACATTAATTGACCTGCATCGTACTACCTATCCAAATATGATTGACAGTGCTCAAGAACTGACAAAGTGGTCCATTGGACGCTCTCCTTAAAGTTTTATATATTGTGTAATTGGATTTTTTTTCGCTTAAAACAATGTTTTCCCGAGATGCGGGGGGGGGGGGGGGGGTTGCTTATTTGTTATTGTAATTGAATCATACAGGCATGCACATGTTCACACAGACACACGCAGACACACTCACACAGACACATACACACGCGCGCGCGCGCACACACACACACACACACACACGCGTGCATGCGCACACGCGCACACACACGTGCATGCGTGCGCGCGCACTTACACAAACTCACATCGTCTGATATCACTTTTAGTGGGAAGACTGAAGAAGAAGAAGAACAACAACAACAACAACAACACACACACACACACACACACACGCACATACACACACACACACACACACACACACACACACACACACACACACACACACACACACACACACACACTCTCTCTCTCTCTCTCTCTCTCTCTCTCTCTCTCTCTCTCTCTCTCACTCACTCACACACGTCATGTAGAAATGAGACCGGAGCTATGCAGATGAAAAACTGAATCTTGGCTTTCAGCAAATGGATCACCCAGGGATTTATGGATGTATGGTGGTTTTTTTTTTGTTTTTTTTTTTTTGTTTTTTTTGTTTTTTTGAGGGGGAGGGGGAGGGGGGGGGGTCATATTTTGTCATAATGTTTTGTTCCCCTGCCAGTAGAGTGTTATCACCCAATTAAAGACATCCAGAGTAAAAATGTTGGGGTTTTTTTCCACCAAACTTACCCAACTCACTGTTACTTTTCCTTAACTTTCCCAGCCTGGAAAAGTGTCTTCAAGTTTCTCCTGACCATTCCCAACCTTTCCCAACCTGTTACGAACCCTGCTTTTTTTCACAGTTGCACTTACAAAAAACTAGAATGCTTCTACAATACTTGCAGTGATGCTTTTGGTCTAGTCAATTTTATCCGGGCATTGTAAATTTGTAATCTGTCGGAGGTATGTTTTGCATACTGCATGTGTGTAGCTATATACAATAAACTCTCTCTCTCTCTCTCTCTCTCTCTCTCTCTCTCTCTCTCTCTCTCTCTCTCTCTCTCGGGGGTGAGCTGATTTCACAGCGCAGAGAAGACGTGTTTTTGGAACGCTCTCGAGTTGCGGAGGATTATTGTCTAATTACTACGTTAATTATTGGAAAAATCAAGTCACTTTCAATCACACTGAACTGGTGAAAGTGTGCTGATCACAGTGATGTAAAATTTGTGACTAAAACTGTGACCATGCCTGTGAACTCTCTGTGTTTCCGCGCTGCCTGTGGCCTGTTTCTGCCCACTTACCACAGCTTCATGGCCAAGCGAATTCAGTTGGTCGTGAAAATGCGCATCAGGGTTATCACTGTGCGAAACCGAGTGGAGCTACTTCTTTTCGTGTTTGTGGTTGCCTATTTCTTGTGCTGTGGTGACGTTGAGGTGAACCCTGGCCCTGTAGATAGGGATGCCGTTCACCAACAGGGCATTAGCACAGAAAGTGACAGTGTGAATGGCAGCAGTGACACTGACAAGACTTCCGCTCGTCCCCCTTCCATCGATTGTACAGCTGATTCGGGTTTTCTACCCGATTTCGCAAAGCAGTTACTGGAAGCAATGCGCTTACAGCGTGAACAGTCCCAGTCTCTTTCTAATGATATGTCACTCCTGCGGAAAGATCTCGGTTCCATCAAAACGGACATTTCGTATGTCAGAACGAAGTGTGATGACATAGGGAGGCGCTGTGACAGGCTGGAGGAAGAGAATGAGCGCTTGTCTTCGTCCGTGAAGGATACCCAAGATGTTGACGAACTTTTCTGCGCCTGCAAACAGAACGAGGACAATCTTTCCACGTTGTTTTCTGAAATAGAAACTATGAAAACCGAGATAGGTGGTCTGAAAGAACACTGTGATGTTCTGGAAGCTTTCTCCAGAAGGGATAATCTACGCTTGTTTGGTGTGCCACAGACAGAACAATTCGAGAGCTATGACTCCTGTGCCAGACTGGTTGTTGACACACTGAACAGTGTGGAAGCACCGAAGCAATGGACAGCAGATGACATTGCACGAGCTCATCGAGTGGGCGAAAGCAGAAATGGCCAGCCAAAGCCCATGATTGTCAAATTCAGTCGGTGGAGGGACAAGATGGCAGTCATCACGAACCGGGAGTACCGAGCCAGGTTGGAGGGGCAAGGTGTGAGAGTGGCCAACGACCTCACCAGGAAGCAGGCCGGCATTGTTGCGGAGGCGAAGAAGGAAGGGAAGGTCGCATTCTTCAGGCGAGGAAAGCTGATGGTGGTACCAAGGCCTGATCCCAGGACTTACGCTGGAGTAGCAGCAGCAACAAACGACGACGCCGGTGCCGGAGATACGTCAACCAACAACCCGGCCACGGAACAGCCCAAGTACAACGCATCACGTCGCGGAGGTCATGAGGGCGCAGGTCACGACATCAGCGGAGGTCATCGGCGAGGTGAAGATTCTCCTCGCTCCAACAGGGAGAGTCGACGTGACAGCGCGCGAGGTGGATATGGCAGTGCACATGGTGGATACGGCAGTACACGCGATGGATACGGTAGTGCACGTGGTGGATACGGCAGTGCACGTGGTGGATACGGCAGTGCACGTGGTGGTGAGAGCACTGCACGTGGTGGTGAGAGCACTGCACGTGGTGGTGTCAGTAGTGCTCGTGGCAGTGTCAGTGGTGCTCGTGGTGGTGGTGGTGGTGGGGCTTGTGGTGGTGTCAGTGGTACTCGTGGTGTTAACGACAGACCGCGTTGCGGTAACAGCAGTGCCCGTGCTGGTGGTGAGAGCAATGTGCGTAGTGGCCACAGTGACAACAGAAATGGTGGCAGTCGACACACTGGAGTAAACGTGACTCAGCTCCGTTCCAGCCAGTCCTCCCCTGTCAACAAGTGTCCCGGCAACAACCCCACCAAGCCCCGGCGATCAACACGGACTAACCCATAGGACAGGCAGGGTCATCTTGATGAACTGACTTTCCTTGTATATAATGTAGAAAACCTGTACTCTAAATTAAGTGATATGTCATTCATGAATTATGTTTCTTCTTTTGATATTGTTTGTCTAACTGAAACTTTTGTGGATAATACCTTTGACTTTAATGGTGTTTTTCATGATCATGTCAAGTTTGTTGCCCCAGCCAGAAAATTATCTCGACATGGTCGAAATTCAGGCGGTGTTTTGCTCCTATTTAGAAAGTCATTAGATAGCTTTGTGTCGAGGGTCGAGTTAAACTGTTGCAATACTGTTGCTGTTAGAGTTGACAAATCTGTGTTCAACCAGGATAAAGATGTTCTTTTACTTGGTTGTTATGTTGTTCCAGAAAATGGACCGTTGTATGACCAAATGGAAATTAAAGACGGTATTGTTATTTTGGAGGAAAGTATTCTACAGATTACAGAAAATCATGATTTTCATGTTATGATAGTTGGTGACCTTAATGCCAGAACAGCTTGTGATCAAACTAGACTCGAATCAATGTTGAATTATTCTCCCAATTCTGATTACGACGTCATGGATGAAAACATTGTGATTGGGGGGTTGAAGAGGAAATCAAAAGATGTTAATAGCAATAATTTTGGCAGATCCTTATTAAATATGTGTTTTCAGTTAAATTGCATCATAGTCAATGGTTTATACCCTAGTGATTCTAATGGTGAGTTCACGTATGTTTCGCCGCATGGCTGCAGTGTGATAGATTATGTAGTCATCTCAGAAGATATGTTTTTAACACAGTCTTGTGATTTATACGTCAGCGATAGAATTGACTCATGGCATTTACCTGTGGAATTCAAATGGAAGAATGTTTGTACGGAAAGTGATAGCAATAGAGATTGTAATGATGAAAATGGTAGTACTGAAAATCACATCATATGGTCTGAAGACTATGCATTCCAGTACGAAGAAGAACAACAGTCTGTACACTTTAAACAATGCCTACAGAATGCTTATACGGAACTCGATACAGACATTAACAGTTCTATTGTAACATTTACAAGTTCACTGTGCAGCGCTGCTGCGTGCATGATCAGAAAAGTAGGAACAGGTAAAAAGAAAAGCAGCTGGTTTGATGACGAATGTGAGAAGAAAAAGAGAAAGGTAAGACAATCGTTAAGGACATTTAAACGGTTAAAGAAATATAACCATGAAAAGAAAGAAGCATATGTTAAAGAAAGGAAAGAATATAAATATTTACTTAACAAAAAGAAAAATGATTTTGACCAAGCGAGATTAGAAAAATTGCAGCAGTCCATTAACGATCCTAAGCTGTTTTGGCAAACAATTCGATCAGTGAACAGAAAATCGGCTATTTATAATACAATCACTTCAGAACAATGGTACAAACACTTCTTTAGTGTATTCAATGAAACAAATTGCGAGGAACAGACTGGGGAAATTGACGTCATGGAAGATACTAATGATAACACATCAGACATAATGTTTAATAGCCCTATTTCCAGGCAGGAGGTTTTCGCCAGTATAGGTAAACTCAAAGCCGG